>JADRCD010158003.1:0-11505 GCA_019843815.1 Montemys delectorum
AAGTATAGTGTAAAAATATCAAATATAAGAAGAGCTTATATATTTCAAAAGTATTTATACAGCCAAAAAATGTAGACAATTAACTTGTAAGAGAACAACAGAGTGAGACTCAATGCTTTGATTGATATTTGTAACTATTGTATCAAGTTTGAAGAAGAGGACTTCATAAGTTATTCTTTCTCTGAGATGAATGCTTTTCAAATCATCACAGCCAATGAACCAGATTCTTACCCTCACCTAATGTCTGTGCTACTCTCCAAGCAGAACCATTCTTCAGTGAAACAGTTGGTAAATGACTTCATGGCTAGACCATCTTAATACACACATAAATGAATGTAACCTGTTCTCTGTGGGCTGAGAATGTAGACAAACACTCAAGTCAAATAGCTTTGACTTGTTTTGAAAGACCTAAAAACAAAAACAACAACAAACAAAACAAAACAAAACCCAAAACAAATAGCTTTGACCGGAGCAGGAAATCTGTATCCAAAAATCGTACCTACAATTCATTCCTTTGTGCAGCAGAACGGTAAAATCTTAGCTTAGCTACTATGGAAGTAAAATCCTTTTGTGATATGTGGGTCATTGAAGTACAGCCTTATTACAATGAAATCCAATGTCTAAAATTTGTTCTTAATTTGAGCTTATATCATAGGAAGAGCTAAGATTTTAAGCTCTACTAAAAACAAAACAAAACAAACGAACAAAAATACTTGATCTATTTATGTTCATTTAAAAAACTAGTAGTGTATTATTTTAAAATATACAGTTAATATGTTTGGAGTTATTTAAATTTTATATTGAGAAAAGCATGTATTTTCAGTATTGCTGTACACAAGTATCTACATAAGACTGTTCAATTAATTGTTCTTTTATATCTAACAAATTTTATAATAATCATTTTTATTGTTACAATATTTTATAAATTTTAAAGAATATGACAAAATTAAAAAAAGAAAGGTATTGCAGGTATTGAAGGGGGTCTGTGGGAGGTGTTGGGGTACAAAATGGAAACAAGAATGTGATGTAATTCTATTTACTTGAAATATGTTTTTAAATATTAACAAATTCAGCTAAATTGAAATTATGTATATCATAATGCAATATTCTCATCATAATGTAAAAAAACTTAAATCAATTAAAAAATACAATATGGCACCTGGAATTTGCATTTTAGTGTGAAAAAAGTCTCCTACCAAAGGACAAAAGATGTCTTAAGAACACCCAGCTGTGGAACAGGGCTTCTGTCAGAATGGGTAGATAGTTCTCAATAGTTATGAAGTTTCCTGGTGTAAGCAATTACTTCCTCTCCCTCTGCAGCAGCCAAATCAGGCTCCAACCTTTTTGACTGCACTATGGATAAAGACAATGAGGGAAATGCTAGCATGTAACTGGCATGTGACTTTTCTTACTGTGCTCTGCAGCCTCATTCAGACATAAATAATTGGTCATCTCAGATGCAACCCAAAGGTACACCTACCTTATAATGTCTTATTATATTTGCTCCTCTCTACAAATGGAAGCACTGCCTCTTTTCTGAGCTACACACCTGGACACAAAGTAAGACCTGGGTCTCATTGCTGTTTTGTGTTTGCTTCCTTGTTTGTTTGTTTCCCCCAAACATGGCACAAGCACAGATTATTCTTTTTCATTTGTAAAGCTCATTAGACTGAAAACCTTTATTGGCTGCAAGTCCCCAAAGTGAGAAATTACAAAGAAAAAAAGCCTGCCACACAAGTACATCATGCAGTCATTAGGATGGTAGAGAAGACACTTGTCTGCCCAGGTGTGATTCTATAAACAATGGCCATCACTGGAAACTCTTTGAATAATTTCCTTCTCTCCCTGGGCATATTCCATCACCAAGTCTGTCACCTCGTACATGTTTACTAAGTACTGTACCCATTATCAAGGGACAGAATGATTTAAAAAAGTCAGTTCTGTCCTCAAAATATTTATAGCCATACATGAAAGCCAACTATTTCTAGTGCCTAGTGTACATGGCTTCCATTAGTGGTCCCAGAAAGACGTTCAATAGCACCTAAGTTCTTGAAAAGTACCAGCTTCCTACTATCTATCTTTAAGGCTAGATGGTGTGGAAAATCAAGACGGCAACTCAGTAGTCACTGATGTGAGGATGTACTTTAATCTTGTTTCTATTTGTGTTACTCCCTGAACAGCATCAGACTTACTTGATCTTATGCAAATCTTATTTAAGCAAGAGATTCACTTGGTAGTTATAATCTGAATTTTTGTATGATCTCTGTTGTATAACAAACATGCATATACTTAGCAGCTTAAAAACTACTTAGTTATCAAGATCATGTCTGTGTGAAGCAGGAAATTATAGGAAATGGTCTAGTAATCTGGAACTCGACTTCATTTGAGCCATGAACTCCTTCCTCTAATAATGCATTTAGCAGGCTGAGACTCTTACCTGTACATGATAAGCATATACTTGCCTATCAACAATGCACCCAGCAACCTAGGACCCTGACCCCAGCTGAACTAAGCCACACGACTATCCTACTCTGAACAATGAAGGAAGTTTTTCCTACCTTTAATGACCACCAAATTTAGATTCTATTCAACCATACTCTGCTTACAAGAGGAAGGCAGATACAGAAGGTACTTATGCAAATTAAACCATGTCCTGAAAGTGAACTCTCAGGGAAAAATCTTCTTTTTACCATCTTATGTTCACATGCAATCGGACATACATGTGATTAACATCAGATGCATTGAGGGAAGGAGCATGTATAAAAGAGAAAGGGTTATAAAACATAATCTGCCAATCAAAATACAGAGCCACCCAAACTCTGTCCCATAGTAGACAGCCCTCTCTTCCTTTAAACACCACAAAAGATTCGCAGGGTAATACCATGGAGCCCTTGAATACTGTAATGACTACTATTGGTTATTTACTTGACTATATCTGGAATGAACTACAATCCAGAACTTATAAAGACCTTCTGAAAAGGTAAAGAGAGGTTTAGGATCAGGTGTGATGTACACATCTTTAATCCCAGTACTCAGAAGACAGAGGAATGTAGATCTCTGAGTTCGAGATCAGTTTACAGAGTAAGTCTCAGTATAGCCAAGCTTAGGCAGTGAATGATATAATAGAACAAGGGGGGCTGTGTTCCAGCCCCATCAAGCAACAGAATTTGGTAGCTTGGGCCATGTACCTCTGGCTTTAGAATCAAAAGCAGAAGGGGTTACTAGACAATTAATGCTGGTTATCTGGAGCTAACAAATTAACAGTAATTAAGAAGAGACCAGCACTACTGAGGTGAAATCTTCTGCGACATGTTTTCTGAGAGCACAAAGAAGCTGTGTTCCAGAGCTAAACCTTGTGCTGGCAGCTGGACTTGGTAATGTATAAGAATCATCCAGCCAGAATTGGTTTTGAAGACATGAAGGGGTTATGGAGAGCGGCTGAGGCTTGACACTGTGAGAGGCCAGGGAAGGACACTGATGAAGGTTTAGCCTCAGTGTAGTTCCAGGATGGAAGGGCTCATGGAAAGCTGAGGCTTGGCATCAGGAAGAGAGCCTATGAGAGGCTATTGGTGAATCATAGATGCACTGGAAGACCCCAGCATATTGCAGATGCGAGTACCATGAGATGACCACTAAGAACAGCAGTAGCATTGAGTGGAGTCAACCAGATCCTGGGATGTTTCAGAGGGCAGAGCTAGAGAAGTGATTCAAGACCTTTAGAGGATCCAGAAGATCCTGTGTGGTCCCCAGACACTGGAACAAGTGAAGCTGAAGTTGCCTCGGAGACTCCACAAGGTTAGAGATGCCAGAGCCAAATGATACCTGTTGAGGAAAGCTGCTAACAGGGGATAGTGTTGCCATCAACAAAACTAAAACTAGTTTAGTTTGGACACTAGACATGAAGATACAGAGTTTGGAGTTTTCCCAGTTCATAAGGGAGTCTCCTGACACTGCCTTTGGATCATGATGCAGAACTTGTGGCTCTTGCAGCACCATGTTTGCCCAGACACTGTCATGCTTCCTACCATGATAATAATGGACAGGATCTCTGAAACTGTAAGACAGCACCAATGAAATGTTTTCTTTTATAAGAATTACCTTGGTTATGGTATCTCTTTGCAGCAATGAAACCCTAACTAAAACAAGTACCCTCACTCTTGTGATCCACTGACTCTTGGACTGTGTGTCCAACCTATTTCATTGTTTTACTTTCATAAGCTCTCCTTGCTACTTTTCAAATGTCTTTGAGCCCCAATTTCAATTATTTGAGTAAGAAGTAAGGAACATGGAAATACCCATTCTAGACTCTGATCACCAGGAACATATGGGTAGGCAATTTAGCATAAGTGGTCAAGGTGTCAGCACTGTTTCAATCAAAGCATCAGACAGTACTAGTACTCATTATAGGGAAGAGTAGCTTTTCAGTTCCTTGGGTTGTTGGCATAATTCATTCGCTATTACTGTGGGATTCATGGTAACTTGTTTCTTCAGAGTCAGCAATGAAGAAAGGACTATAGCAAGATGTTGCATACTTTGATGTTATTATACATGTTAGGTGAGGAGAAAGTTAGCATTGCCTTTAAGTATTTCTAGAATACTAGTCTGGAAAATATGGAGATTATAGATGGCCCTTGACAGATGAGCAAACTGAACACAATGCTCCACTCACAGAATACTCAGTAGATGTAGGCATTAGTGGAATCTGTACAGAAACCACTAGTTTCCTCTGTACATGGTGCTCTTTACATGCTGGCTCCAAGCTTATACCTGACTCCATCCATTAGATTTTCCAGACCATCACTGATACTCTGTCATGTGTGTGGCATTGGTCAAAATGCTAGGCAAGGCATACATCGTGTTTTAAATCTCCCAGTATTCTGGTAGGATATGAGTCTTACAATTTTGAGGAGGGGCAAACGAACTATAAAAGGTGTAAAGTCATGCATAGTGGTACATGCCTTTAATACCTACTGTCAAAGGTCTGGAGAAGAAAGATTATGAGTTTGTAGTTGTAGTAGGGTGTTTCCAAAACCAAAGAGATAACAACAACACTTCAGAAAAATAAAATATAAAAGGCATTCATGACATCATGCTTCAGTAGAATGCAATGAATTCTTCACATCATATCATTCCACATTAATGTGTCTTTGAGTTTTGACTATGGTTCATTGCAAAAACAAAATAAAACAAAACAAAAACAAAACTAAACAAAAACCCCCCCAAAAATGAAAAAAAAAAACTGGTAGCAATTCAGAGCTAGATCTAGCATGAAGATTCTGTTGTTTAACTGACTTTTGAGCCTCTACTCCTTGTGAAAATCCAAATCTGTCCTCATTTCTTATTCACCATTACTCATTTATGAGTATGTCTTTTTCCTATACAACACTTTAAATCCTTTAAAATATCACTCCCATGGCTTGATTGATAATTCTAAGAAAATCATTATTTTTACATGAGATTCAAGTGTTTACTTTCAAAGTGATCTTCTGACAAAAGTTACATATATTACTACATGGCTAATGAGAATAAGTAGTAAGAACAGCATTCAAACCCTATCTAAATTTATCTGGTCTCAAGATACATGCTATTGACAATATATTCTTCTCTCAGTATTCAGAGTATTGTCTTCAGGATGCTTGTTGGTACTCAATCCAAGTGCCATATGAAGAATGTTATAATGTTCTATTATAACCACACAGTCTATCCATGTTCTTATATGTGTTAAGTCATCTACTGATTATTTATATCATTTTATATAGCGTAGGTGCTTTGTGAATTGCTGTCACTCTGTTTTGATTAAGGAGCCAGAAAAAAAAAATGTCTACATGTACAATACAGACTGCACAGAATCAATTTTATTTTTTTCTAAATATCTTTTAAATCCATGGTCAGTTGAGTCCATGGACATATAACCCAATTGTAGAAGAGAGTATTAAATAGAGTGGAGGGGCAGGTCACTAGAGTTTTCTGTGTGTTTGGCCAGTTGACCTTGGTTGCCCCTGTCTCCTCACATATGTTGGCATTGTTGCTTCTATTCTCAGGAGATCATATTTCTCACCCATCTTAAAGCTTCAAATTCAGAACTTTCACCACAGGCCTCCTCTAAGCCTTCCCTTAGAGGAGTAGTCATTTACTCCCCAGTCTACCCAGCTGGCTTTGCCTGCCTTCTGGAAGCATCTATAATGCCATTTTGTTTCCAGACACTTCAAAAATTTCAAGGCATCCCTTCAAGTGGTCTGTCTTCTGAAGTCATGTTCTGTAAACTTATGAGAGATTCTCAGGCATCACTGCCATCTCATGACTGCCTCTAGGATATGGCCAATTGTCTCTAGGATGTGTTGACTAAGGGATCCTTAAACCTGTACATGACCCTCATTTCATCCGGGGATAGAGAAAGAACTGAGTATAGACACAGGAACTTCTCAGATCTTGTTCTTCCACACAACTATCTCTTTCCTGTCTGCCTTTGTCTTCAGTGATGTCACCATGCCAGTAGAGTATGACTTTCGTTTTACCCTACACAGACATCCATAACACAAGTTCACTCTGTCTAGACTAGGCCCACACTTGACACAAAGCATTGTAGCCTCCTCCTCACTATTGGATGAGGCCACACTAATGAGACAGGTGTCAATGACAGCTTCTGAAATCATTAGAGTCTAGGGCATACACATGGCTTCCAGACTATGGAAAGCAAACTTACATAATTCCAAAGCTGCAGCCTGCTTATTTGACATATTTATTGTTATGAATCAGCAGGTCATTTATCACTGGCAAGTAACTGACTTCTTCCAATACCTTACCCAGGCTTTCACATTTATCTTTTTTCAGTTCCACACTCTGAGAGGAGTCTACACCTCTAGCTGCTGTACTTATTTGGAAACAAAACTCTGCTGCTGGAGTGCATTCTCCCTCTCAATTTGTAATCAAGATGTTGTCCCTCCCACAGTGGCATGGTGCACCATTTCACTGGCCAGGAAGTTCCTCAATTCCACTGCCTCTTGGGTTTCTCCTTTCATCTCCCAGGCATCCTGGAGACAAAGAAATTTTATTCTGGCTTGGGACTCCAACTTTCTGGGCCCAGGTTTTCAGTGCCAGATTTCAATCATTCTAATTCTAGGAGCAGCTTCAAATACCATGCCAGAATTGGTTTGATGAACCAAGCACTGAGCCCCTATGTACTGTATCCCTCCATGTGCAACTAGTCTTGTCTGTCTGTTTCTTACTCATAGGCCAGAAGCTCCAGAGATGTAGAGTGAGGGATGGAGAAAGAAAGGGAGGGGAGACAGAAAGAGAGGTTTCTGAAGGTCCCTTTGAAGTCTATGCCCACCTCAGTAGGCCATTGTAAACTCTGGCATGAAACCACCTGGCCCATAGGCAAAGAACTCAGATCCATTTATGAAGTTCACTTAACCTCGTAGGGCTCTAATAGGAACTGAGTGACCAGTGCTTGCTGAGGATGAGTTATAAGGTTGAAAGGGTCAGTATGCACACTGTACTGTTACCCCTTGATTAATTCTGTACCAACCAGACAGGTAAGTATGCATGTATATGCCACCAAGGAGGTGGTATTGGATAGAACAGTAGGAATATATCTGCTTCACTCTATTTCCTGGGAATCTGAATCTGGTTCCTCAAAAAGAGGAGGTACTGAAGAACCAGCTTTTAATTAAAAATAGAACTTATGGACTTTCTTCAACTAGTCCCCACCATGATTGAGGCCTAAACCTTCTGAGATCTTCTCATTTACAGGTCCTTCTCCAAGACTTGGGTACTTCCAAATAAGTGGATTACAGATCCAGAGAGGGTCCAGGGAGAACTATGTCACTCTAAGCTTACATCTATCAAACTGGTAAGGCACTGGTATGCTCCAGCAAACTTGCAGTACCCTGAGAGTCCTCTGTCAAATGCTCAAGAATTTTGCAGTTAGACACATCATCTCCACAGTCAAAACCAAAGAGAGAATAAATGCATCCTTGCTTGGCCATTTGCTGCTCAACACTCAGCTAGCTATCTCTACTCTTACACAGTTCAGGACCTCTTGTCTATCAAATGGTGCTACCCACCGTAAGCTGGGTCAATTACCAATCAAGACAAATCCCCAAAGGTATGTCTACAGGCTAGCCTGATTCCGATAATTCCTTACCAATCTGCACCCAGGAGCTAAGGCTATTCCACAGCCCCTCTGCATACACATCCTGCTAGAAGAGAGATGATCTCCCAGGAGTGCTCTCACTCCTAAGCTCAGAAGTGAGATCACCACTTTTGACCCCAAAACTGTTCAAACCGGGACCGGTCAGGAGCACATAAAGTATGGGAACAGTGGAGGGGTTGGGACAGTGTCCTTCCATTCTCTATCTGCACCAGGAAGCTAAGGCTGCTCCCCAACCTCTCTGTACACAAATCCTGCCTGGAAAGAGCTGGTCTCCCCAGGAGTGCTGACACACCTAAGATCATAGGCTTACAGGCCCATAGGAGGGACAATCTCTAGTCATAGCAAGGCGAACTAACACCAGTTATAAACAGATGGTGAGAAGCAAGCACAAGAACCTTATCAACAGAAACCAAGGCTATTTGTCATCTCAGAGCCCAGATCACCCACCACAGTAAGTCCTGGATACCCCAACAAACCATAAAAGCAAGATTCAGATTTAAAATTACATCTCATGACGATGATAGAGGACTTTAAGAAGGTCATAAATAACTCCTTTAAAGAAATACAAGAGAACACAGGTAAACAGATAGAAGCTTTTGAAGAAAAAAAAACACAGAAATCCCTTAAAGAATTACAGATAATTCCTTATTATTACTTCTTCCCAGATGACTCTAAGGGTTAAAACTAACTTGCACATCACCTATGTGTACCATAATCTTCATTTCCCCAAGGCTGTCCTGTAGCAGCACATTCAAAGAAGTTTCTTAAATATCTACCCAGTATGGGAAGAGCCTCTAAGAATATGGGGTGTTTAAACTATTCTACATTCATGCATCTTACGGGCTTTGTAACTACTGGGCAGATTCCAAGCAAGCTATAAAAGAAGGGTCCCTTCATACTTGTTCCAATAAAGTGGTGAGGATGTTTTAAAGGCAGCTCATTAAATGTTTTCATGCAAATGGATTTACCAACTTCCTTGACAAGCAATTTGCTTTAAGGAAGTTAAATATTTTCAGCCTTGTTTATGGTATTAATTTGCTTAGCCAAGTGTGAGTTTGTGAGCGTGCTTTTAATGGAGGGTGCAAAGACCTTGTGAAGTGAGTCTTAGCTCTGAAACCTAAATGAAGGGATTTTTATGAATCTCACTAAAATGACCATACACTTTTCTGTACCATGGAGAGGATAAATATCTCCTCCATGTAGCCTTGGTACAGGTGGAACTCACAGGAAGATGTACAAGATGAAGAAATGAATAAACTCCAGCTGTTCCATCCTGAACATACCAGACAAAGCATAGCACAGATGTAACCCTCATGGTGGAAGGAACAAGAGACAGAAAAATAAGAGTCTACTTTGCATTTCATCATTAGGACTTCAAATAGCATCTGGTACATGGAAGCCATACGGAAATTTTTGCTAAATGAGCAGATGAATGCTTCTGGGCCATAATTTTTAGCAACGAAAGTCTAGTAACAGCAGGAAGAAAACAATCGTGGAAGGAGAGGATGGAGATATGATGATATTATGAAAAAGAATAGAGATCTTTTCATGTCATACCATGTATAATCTTTGCAAACATCTGGAATTCCCATATTACAGATGGGAAAAATCTAAGGTTGTTAAGTTATGCTTTACATTATGGTGACCTAATGCCTGAAGATAGGAACTCAGGGGAGGAGAGGTTTGATTTGTTTTTTTGTTTTTTTGTTTGGTTGATTTTTTTGTTTTGTTTGTTTGTTTGGTTTTAACTCTTGATTTCAGAGAGGTCAATGCATGATTTCTTAGACTGATGTGCTCAGGCAGAATATCCTGGTGTATGATAGTGAAAGTAAGTTTTTTATCTCCCTGTAGACAGGAATCAGAAGTAAAAGGAAG
Source organism: Montemys delectorum (assembly GCA_019843815.1). Classification (NCBI taxonomy): domain Eukaryota; kingdom Metazoa; phylum Chordata; class Mammalia; order Rodentia; family Muridae; genus Montemys; species Montemys delectorum. The sequence continues at coordinate 10,031 of JADRCD010158003.1, forward strand.
GGGTGAGGAATCAGATATTATCTTCAAAGGTAAGCTTCCAGATAGCTACATTCTGAGCCTAGGTGCCATCTGTTAAAGTTTCCAGAGCCTCCACAAATGCTGTCACCAGCTGGGAACCAGTATCCAACATAGGAACCTGTGTGGGACAGTTCATACTAGTAGGAAAGGGTGAGAAGAAGGTCTCAAAGTCTGATCTGTCTCACTTCAATTCCATATTTGTGCTCCTTCCTTGTTCTTTGGAATGGATGGAAAAATACCTGAAAGTCATCAATTTCAAAAGAAAACTCTCACTCTCTATCATAGAACATGTAAAAAATTTCTTTTACAAGACAAGTTACAAAACTGGAAACTTAACATCAGTGTTGGAAACACAATGGGGATCTAACATCCCTTCCTCACCTATATTTCTGCTTTTGACTATGCAGTGATGGAACTGGAAAGGTGTGTGTGTGTGTGTGTGTGTGTGTGTGTGTGTGTGTGTGCCCATGTGTGCCTATGTGTGCATGCACTACTTATTTACTTATTTTCCATGTTAAATTTTGGCTAAGCTCAATGTTAAACTCTACTCAAAGGACCTCTGTCCCACAAACTTTGGTTTGGGGGGACTTGCCCAAATTTCTCTCATGTAGATGTGAAAATTATCAAGGACAGATTTATTTGGCCAAGGTTAATATCAACAAGACATTTGGGAATCTGGTATAGGCTTCTTTGTCTCCAACACACATTTTAATTAACAGTTCTGTCTAATCCCAATGGGCTTGGGATCTCCTAGGGACCTTGCTATATGAGTTTTCTGATCCAGCATGTTTGGACTGAACTTGACAAGCTCCCAGAGGATGCCAACATTAAGACTGATATGGACAGTCAAGACTTTTCACATACTGCTAGCTTCATGTACAGCTCAACACAGCTTATCCTGGTGCATGGCATGACTTCTCAGTTCATCCTCTTCTGGTAGGGGTGTAGTGTCCAGTTGATTAGATTATACTGGTGCCTTAATAGCATCAAGTAGGCAGCTTCCTCTTCCCAATAGAACCTGGCTGGCCCCCTTCTTCCCTGCCTTTCTCGTCTCTGACCTGTGACACAGTTGTGGTTACTCATGTACTCTTTCAACTTCCCTGGTAGTACATGAGCCTAGACTCTTGCCCCTTTCAATCTAGCCCATAAAGTTATTGTGGGTTATTTGACTGCAAATCTGGTATCATTTCGCAGATTCTTTTCACCAAAAGCCACCTACACATCTCTCTCCATCCCCCAAGTCCTCTCTAACCGTACTTTATCTGCTGTGGAAACAGATACCTGAGGATCCCCAGGAACCAGCAAAATAAACATGAATCCCAGGACACTATAGATATTTTTCTAGATTTTCTGCATCACTCTCTTGTACTGTTCTCTTCACAGATTCTCATTCACATACATATTCATTCCCTCTCTCTCTCTCTCTCTCTCTCTCTCTCTCTCTCTCTCTCTCTCTC
>JADRCD010158004.1:10020-35638 GCA_019843815.1 Montemys delectorum
GTCTCAAATCAAACCAAGAAAAGTTATCTGAATTTAAATGATCTGTTATTTGATGATAAATGGTTTATTTTTTTTCTATAAGGCTGTACAAATTCTTTTTTCTGTTTTTTTCTTTCTTTTATTTATTTATATTAGGTATTTTCTTTATTTACATGTAAATTTTTCCTTTCCCAGGTTCCCCTTCAAAAAAACAAACAAACAAACAAAAACAACAAGAACAAACTCTTTTTGCCTCCCCCCTCCTCATGCCTGCCACCCCACCCTCTCCCACTTATTGGCCCTGACATTCCCCTACACTGGGGCACAAAACCTTCACAAGGCCGAGGTCCTTTCCTCCTATTGATGATCGAATTTGCAATCCTCTACTATACACATGCTGCCAGAACATTCAGTCCCACCCCGTATAGTCCTTGATTGGTGGTTGGGTCTCTTGGAGCTCTGAGGGTACTAGTTAGTAATTGTTGTTCGTCCTAAGGGATTGCAAACCCTTCATCTCCATAGAACCTTTCTCTAACTCCTTCATTGAGGACCGTGTACTCAGTTCAATGAATGGCTGTGAGCCTCTACATCTGTATTAGTCAGGTATTGTCAGAGCCTCTCAGGAGATACCTATATGCTTGTCCTTCCTTCAGTCTCTGCTCCATAGTTAATCTCTGCTACTCCTTCTGTGGGTATTTGATTCCCCTTTTTAAGAAGGAATGAAATGTCCACCTTTTGGTCTTCCTTCTTCTTAGGTTTCTTGTGGTTTGTGGGTCGTTCTTCCTGTATTCCAAACTTCTGGGCTAATAACCACTTATCAGAGAATGCATACCATGTGTGATCTTTTGTGATTGGGTTACCTCACTCAGAATGATACTCTCCAGATCCATCCATTTCCCTAAGAATTTCATAAATTCATTGTTTTTAATAGCTGAGTAGTACTCCATTGTGTAGATGTACCACACTTTCTGTATCCATTCCTCTGTTGAGGGACATCTGGGTTGTTTCCAGTTTCTGGCTATTATAAATAAGGCTGATATGAACATGGTGGAACATGTGTCCTTATTACATGATGGAGCATCTCGTGAGTATATGCCCAGGCTGGTTCCTCTGGTAGAACTATGTCCAATTTCTGGAGGAACCGCCACACAGATTTCCAGAGTGGTTGTACCAGTTTGCAATCCCACCAGCAGTAAAGTAGTGTTCCTCTTTCTCCACAACCTCTCCAACATCTGCTATCACCTGAGTCTTTTATCCTAGCCAATCTGACTGGTGTGAGGTTGAAGCTCAGAGTTGTTTTGATTTGCATTTCCCTAATGACTAAGGATGTTGTACATTTCTTTAGGTGTTTCTCAGCCATTTGGTGTTCATCAGTAGAGAATTCTTTGTTTAGCTCTATACCCCATTTTTTAATAGGGTTATTTGGTTCTCTTGAGACTGACTTCTTGAGTTCTTTGTATACATTGGATATTAGTCCTCTATCAGATATAGGGTTGGTAAAGATCTTTTCCTAATTTGTTGGTTGCCGTTTTGTCCTATTGACAGTATCTTTTGCCTTACAGAAGCTTTGCAACTTTATGAGGTCCCATTTGTCAATTCTTGGTCTTAGAGCAGAAGCTATTGGCGTTCTCTTCAGGAAATTTTCCCCTGTGCCTATTTGCTCGAGGTTCTTCCCCACTTTACTTTCTATTAGTTTCAATGTATCTGGTTTGATGTGGAGGTCCCTGATCCACTTGGACTTGAGCTTTGTGCAATTGGTGTTTTGACTATTGTGTGAGGGAGGAATTTCTTTTCTGGTCCAGTCTATTTGGAGTTCTATAGGCTTCTTGTATGTTCATGGGCATCACTTTCTTTAGGTTAGGCAAGTTTTCTTCTATAATTTTGTTGAAGATATTTACTGGTCCTTTAAGTTGGAGATCTTCACTCTCTTCTATACTTATTATCCTTAGGTTTGGTCTTCTCATTGTGTCCTGGATTTCCTGGATGTTTTGGATTATGGTCTTTTTTCAATTTGCATTTTCTTTGACTGTTCTGTCAATGTTGTCCATGTTATCTTCTGCCCCTGAGATTCTCTCTTCTATCTCTTGTATTCTGTTGGTGATGCTTGCATCTATGTTTCCTGACTTTTTTCCTAAGATTTCTAACTCCAGGGTTGTCTCCTTTTGTGATTTCTTTATTGTTTCTACTTCCATTTTTAGGTCCTGAATGGTTTTACTCAGTTCCTTCACCTGTTTGTTCGTGTTTTCCTGCAATTCCTTAAGGGATTTTTGGGTTTGCTCTTTAAAGGCTTCTATTTGTTTACTTGTGACCTCCTGTAATTCTTTATGGGATTTTTTGTTCCTCTTTAAGGGCTTGTACCTCTTTTTCTGTTTTCTCCTGTATTTCTTTAAGGAAGTTATTTATGTCCTTCTTAAATTCCTCTATCAGCATTGTGAGATATGTTTTTAGATCCAAATCATGCTTTTCTGGTGTTTTGGGATATCCAGGGCTTGCTGAGGTGGGAGTACTAGGTTCTGGTGAAGCCAAGGAGTCTTGGTTTCTGTTGGTAGGATTCTTGCGTTTGCCTTTCGCCATTTCTTGATCTCTGGTGTTAGAAGTTCTTGGTGTCTCTGACTAGAGCTTGACCTGTCCTTGCTGTCCTGCAACTCCCCTTCGACTCCTGAGGCCTGTGCCTCTGGGCTGGTCCTACCTTAGAAAGTCACCAGAGAGAAAATGGCTGATCTCACCTGAGTCCTTGGGCTGAAGGCCACCCTGGAGGGAAGCCCTCCCCTAGCAGGGAGGGGGCAGAGATGGTCACTGATCCAGCTCTGTCACTTGGAAGCTGAGAGGATCCTATCCCTGTAGTCCTGCGACTCCCCTGCAATTCCTGAGGCCTATGCCTCCCGGCTGGTCCTACCTTAGCAAGACACCAGAGAGAAAATCTGTACAAATTCTTAATGGGGATGTGTCTACAGGCAAAAATCTAAAAGACACAACATTAAAAGTGATAAAATGCCAGGAGGAAATTGATGAGGACATCATTATATTTGTAATCTTTAGTTCCCCGCAATAAAACATGAGCTGATGGAGCTAATTGAAAATGTTTAAGAATATAGCAACACTATCAATCACTGTGTGTAATTGACATCTATATACTATGTCCAGATACCAGAGAGTACATATTCTTTTCAAGTTCACAAAATCATTCAGTAATAGAGATATTCTATTCCTTAGCAGACATAAGGGATTACATTCCTAAAATGTAATTATTTGATCCTAATTGGGACCAGTCTAGAAATTAGTAGCACAGAGTTGAAAATGTAAGCTTAGGACTTTAATAGCACATGTAAACTAGGACTTTTATAACACAGTTCTAAGTCACACAGAGAATAAAAGGAAATCTGGAAAAGCAATGATATTTGTACTTTAATAAAAAAAATGTAAAATTCACCAACATTTGTGAAATGAAATGTGACTGGTACAGAACATTAGTCTACTACATTACCTGATTAAGAAAAAAATTTTATTTTATAATCTGAGTAAATAAAAATTTAGAAGAAAGTCAATTTTAATGTATAAGATATAAAAATTAAATAAAATTAGATACTCAAGTATATAAAAGAAATAAAAGAAACATAAAACCCAAAAATGAATTTTATTTTTTGAGACAGGATCTCACTAAGCAACCTCAGCTGTCCTTGGACTCATTATGTGAGTCAGCTAATGTAAAACTCACAGAAATGCCACCTGCATAGAGAAAGCAGAGGCATAGACCACCACACCTGGTGTTGATGATCTCTAAATAACAATAAAAATCAATAAACCTTCAACCAAGCTATAAAATTTAAGAAATGTTGTACCATCCCAGATTTAAAGAATATTATAAAGATCTCTAATTTTTCCAATAAACTGAGCAACATAGATAAAGTTAGTATTCGAAGAACATTTTTATGAGAACTTATCCAAGAAAAGATAGACGATATTCTTCCTTTTTTGCAGTTTTGGGAGCTGAACCTACCCTCTACTCTACTACTTAACAAGAAAGTTCTTTAATAGTACTAGATTTGGGGACATTTTCAATTTTTGATTTTAATTTGAGTTTAATTTCAAAAGTTAAAATATGAGGCTAATGCAAGTTCATTAGCAAATTCTGACAAAAAGGAATTAATTACATTAAACTGAATTAACTCTACAGATCTCATGTGTATTAATCGTGAATGCATAGGCAAAAGTTCAGAAACATGTAAAATATGTTTAATATTAGCATAAAAAGACAATATTTCTTTAAATTTTTAAATTTTTAAAAAAATTTTTTTGTTTGTTTTTTTCAAGACAGGGATTTTCTGTATAGCCCTGGCTGTCTTGGAACTCACTCTGTAGACCAACCTGGTCTCAAACTCAGAAATCTGCCCTCCTCTGCTTCCCAAGTGCTGAGACTAAAGGCATGTGACATCACAGCCTGGCATTCTTTAACTCTTATTATAATTATACTATATGATTATAATTCTTTTATTTGTATTTTCTTATCATTGCTAATTTATTATATTTTTTGTTTAAAACCACACTTTAATAATTTTAGACCACATACAAACACACACACACTATATTATGTTTACTCTTAATCTTCTCACACTCATTGATCTCTCATCCATTCCTTATTATTCATACAGGTTCCTTTCCCAAATTCAGGTTATTTGGTTTTATCCTGTGATCTCTAATTTTAGTCAATAAAATCTGTGTTTTCTCAGGTTTAGAAAGGTCCATTGGAGCCCGATGAGCTAGTCATTTGGCACACAACTGAAATCAGGGACTGACTTCTCTTCCCCTAAAATCCATTACATTTCTAATAAGTCACTAGAGTTCCATGTACCCCTACACTGTATGACTATCTATTACTAGACCTAGTCTTTTTCAAGACTATGGGCACCAGTCATACTGCTGTTGTTACAGTGCATTATGTGCTAGGTTATGGTCAGACAATCAGTGTAATGCTCCAAAGATAATGCTCTTCTCTATCTTCTGGCTCTTGTATTATTGATGTTAATTATTTATTTCATTTATTTACATCCTAACTGTTGCCCCCATCATGGTCCCCCCTTGCAGAGTTCTTAACCCATCATCCCTCACCTTCTCCTCTGAGAAGGCAGCCCCTGTATCATCCTAGGGCATTAAGTCTTTACAGGATTAGGCCCATCCTCTCACTCTGGGTCCATACAAGGAAACCCTTAACTACACATGGGCCTGGGGCCTTTGACCAGTACATTTTTGCTCTTTGGTTGGTGGCTTAGTATCTGGGAACTCCATGGGGTCCAGATTAGTTGACATGGTTGGTCTTGCTATGGGTTGTCACTCCCTTCATTCAGTTCCTTCAATTCTTCCCATAACTCTTCCATAAGGGTTCATGACCTTCATTGAATGCTTGGATGTATCTGCATTTGTCTTAGCCAACTGCTGTGTAGAACCTCCCAGAACACAGTCATACTAGGCTCCTGTCTGCAAGGAGAACATAGGATCAGTAATAGTGCCAAGAATTGGTGCCATCTCATGGGATGGGTCTCAAGTTGGGCTGGTAACTGGTCTGCTATTCCTTCCTTCTCTGCTCCATTTTTGTTCCTGCATTTCTTTTTGACAGTAGCAATTTTTGGTCAAAATTTTTGAAGGTAAGTTGGTGTTCCCTTCTCCCCCACTGGAAATCCCATATGACTACTGGAAGTCGTCCCTTCAGTTTATTGGGCATTTCAGCTATGAATCCTGGGAACTTCCCATAATCTAGGTCACTGAGACTTTCTAGAGGTTCCCCCTGACCCCTGGCAGCTGCATATTTCCATGCATACTCCTAGTCCTCTGGGTCTCTCTCCTGCCTTCCACTGTACCTGATCCTGTCTCCCATACAGGTACCTTTCATCTCTCCCACCCAGGTCCATTTCTTCCTCCCTTTGCCTCCCATGATTATTTTATTCCCTGTTCTAAGTGGGATTGAAGAATCCTCATTTGTGCCTTCCTTCTTGGTTAACTTCCAAGGGTCTATGGGGTGTATCATGAGTATTCTATACATTATTGATAATATCCACTTATCAATGTGTACATACCATGCATGCTCTTTGGGGTATGGGTTACTTAACCCACAATGGTATTTTGTAGTTCCATCCACTTGCCAGCTAATTTCATGATATACTGGTTTTTAATAGCTGAATATATTCCGTTGTGCAAATGAACCACACTTTCTGTATTCATTCCTTTGTTGAAGGACATCTTGGTTGTTTCTACATCCTAGCTGTTATGAATAAGGCCCTACCTATGAACATAGTAGAGTATGTCTTTGTGATATGGTTGAGCATATGCTCAGGAACATTATAGCTAGGCATTCAGGTAGAACTATTTCCAATTTCTGAGAAACCACCAGACAGATTTCCGGAATGGGTTTACAAGATTGCACTCCCACCAGCAATGAGGAATGTTTCCAATTCTCCTCATATTTGCCAGCATGTGCTCTTGTTTGAGACTTTTATCTTAGCCATTCTGATTGGTGTAAGGTGTAATCTCAGAGTCATTTTGATTTACATTGCCATGACCGCTAAGGATGTTAAGCATTTCTTTAAGCACTTCTCAGGCATTCGAGATTCCTCTTTTGATAATTCTTTGTTAGAGACTGTACTCAATGTTTTAATTGTGATGTTTTTTGTTTGTTTGCCTTTTTCATTGGTTTGTTATTCTTGTTTTTTGTTTTTGTTTTTGTTTTTCTTTTTTGTCTTGTTATGCTTGGAGCCTAAAGTCTTGAGTTCTTTAAATGTTTTGGATATTAGCCCTATATATCTATCTCCCTGCCCAAAGCTCAAGTCCAAGTTGATCAAGGACCTCAACATAAAAGCAGATACACTGAATCTAATAGAAGAGAAAGTGAGAAAGAGCTTTGAAAGCATTGACATAGGAGAAAATTGCCTGAATAGAACACCAATGGCTCAGGTTTTAAGAACAACAATTGGATTCACCGGGCCAAGCCTGAGCTGCAACCCGGGGAAGGGCAGGATCCAAACTGCACCTTCTGCAAAGCTCTGGGTGCCATCGACATTGATGTTCCCCGCTCCATTCCTCCCTCACCGACCTACATTTTGTTAAAAAAAAAAAAAGGAAAAAAAAAATTCCCCGCAAAGCGGCAAAAGCCCGAGGGCAAAACAAACAAGCAAACAAACAAACAAAAGCCCTCCCCCACCCCCCACCCCCAGAAGTGCAACAAATTGGCGCAGCCCGCCGGGGCGAGGGCGGGGCCACGCAGCTCCGGGGTCTTTTGTGGGGAGGGCTGCGCAGGGGACAGAATACGGACTTCTGTGCATATGTTATACTGATTCTACTCTTGCCTTTATCCTTTGGAGACTGGGAGACTCCCTCAAAAGGTAAAAGCTACCAAGAGTAGAATTTTCTAGCTGTAGATTAGTTAGGTTTAAAATGCCTACTTGCAAGTCTTAACTTCTTTGGGATATCAAAATGTATTTTGTGATGTACTAAGGATACTGGTCCTGAAGTCTACCAAATGTTATAGTGCATTTTAGCCTAATTCATTATCTGTATGAAGTTATAAAAGTAGCTGTAGATGACTAGGAATTATGTCATTTGTATTAAGCCCAGATCTATTTCTGAGTATGTGGTTCATGCTGTTGTGAAAATGTTTTACCTTTGTCAGTTTGGAATGAAAGGATTTCCTTCTACCCTTTGTAGCTTAGAGAGCACTGATGTATCATCTCAAACACAATAAACATGATCCTGAAGGCAAAAAACAAAAAACAAAACAAAAAAAACAAAAACAAAAACAAAAAAACAATTGGTAAATGGGACCTCTTGAAATTGAAAAGGCCTCTGTAAGTCAAAGGACACTGTCATTAGGACAAAATGGTAGCCTATAGATGGGCAAATGATTGGGGTCTTCACAACCCTACATCTGACATAGGGCTAATATCAAAAGTATCTTCTGACTTTTATCATGTTCTACCTCTTCTGCAATCTCCTTTGAGCCTCAAATAGTGTGGTATTAATATCATCTTGACACTGCACACTAAATTCTCATTTAATCTATGCATACTGAAAAGACATGAATCTCTCCATTCACCTCCACTTACTTCAAAAAGAATCTTCTTTTTCTAAGAATGTAGCTTATTCCAATAAAGTCAACTTCAGAAACCAAAGTTACAGACATTGTAAATATCTCTTAAGACAGAATACTCCAAATGATGTTTTAGTACCATGTATACATGGCATTTTCTGGGTGGTGCAGACGTTAACATTGAGAAATAAGTGCACAAGCATGAATCATTTCACATCACAGGGGGCCTGGATGTCAGGAATGCACTGAGTGTAACATACATAATAAAGAACTTGAAGCTTCATTACTAACCTCAGAAATGAAACAGAAGTATGTTCTTACAACTTTATTCCTATGAAGTTCAAATCTCAGTAAAGCAATGAAAAAAAAATGAAAGGGAAGAAAATGAGAATGCATTGTGAATGAAATCATAAAACCTTGTTCACAGATGCTATGATTATTTACATAAAAATAGAAGTAATCATCAAAATGTATTTATTTATAATTGAATATTAGTGGTTGGCAGTTGTGAAGTTAAGACCCACAAGCCAATCAAATTTCCAGTTTAGCAGTAATGAACAAGCATAATTACGAAATTAAATTTTAAAATACTATTCATCTTCATACAAAAATGACATTCTTATGTATAGATGTGAAATGTATTCACATATATATAACCTATATGAGAAGTCTAAACTTATTAAATAAGTATGCAAGTGTGTGAATACACCAAAAAAATGTTTGTCCTTCTATCATTTGTTAAATCAGCACATACCCAGAAAATGAGTCAAATACTTTCTCTCATTAATATAGATAAATATCTTTCAAATTTAAGTAAAAGATATAAAACAGATTAAAGGTGAATAATATCAAACGAACAAAGAATAAACAAACAAACAAAAACAAATGAAAGGTCCGAAAATACTTGAATTTGGGACTTAAAAATAAAGATATCAGACAGATAAATATTAAGTCAAATCAAAGCAGAACTTTACCCAGAAAAAGACAAACAAAAACATAAACAACAAATGACTAAGAATGAATAAAGACAGCTAACGCCAAAGATATTATCTCTTCAACAAATAGTATTAGGTTACTAAAATCCATGTAAATACATATGAATAATTGGTCAAGATGCAGCCATTTACACATCAACTTAAAAGTAAATCATTGGATTCAGTATGAAGTACACAAAATTCCTAGACTATAATATTAGGAAACATCAAATTATACTTGTGTGTGAAAATGGGTATTTAGAATTATGAAAGCCTTCCCATAAAATGTATTGTGCTGATCATTTAGTTTTTAATTGGACACAAAGTTTTCCGGGAAGAGGGAGTCTTAACTGAGAAAACATCTGTAAGATTGCATATAGAAATGTCTGAGGGGGCATTTTCTTCAACATGATTGATGTGGAGGATCATCCAACAAAGAGCAGTAATATGCTATTCCAATGGTCCTAGAAAGCAGACAGAGTAAGCCTTGGATAGCAAACCAGTAAGCAAAAACTCCATTGCTTCAGTTAATATCCCTGCCTCTATGTTCCAGCCTTGATTTCATGCCCTTTTTTCCATTAGCCATGGACTGTGACTCAAGGTATATGTCTTAGTTAGGGTTTTAATGCTGTGAACAGACACCATGATCAAGGTACCAGATCATGATCTTATAAGGATAAAATTAATTGGGACTGGCTTACAGATTCAGAGGTTCAGTCAATTGTCTTCAAGGCTGTAGCATGGCAGAGTATAGGCAGGCATGTGTTGGAGGAGCTGACAGTTCTACATATTGTTACATAAGGAAGCAAGAGAAAGGGAACTGCTAGGCAGCTAGAATGATGGTATTAAAGCCTCAATTTCTATAATATACTTCCTCCAACAATGTCACACCTACTCCAACAAGGTCATACCTCCTAATAGTGCCACTCCCTGGGCCAACTCTTTTAATTACTCTGTTTGCTGTTGTTGTTCATGGTGTTTTATCTCTTCAATAGAAACACTAAGACAACATAAAAATAAGAGGATCTAATTAAAAAGGAGATTCTACATATAGCTAACTCTTAGACCATCTAGTCAGAGAGACTGAGGGAAAAGATCACTGAGTTCTAGGCTATACTAACCTGTATAGTAAAGTTCCATATCAAAAAATAGATTTGAAACATGAACAATGAAAATGTTTTAAAATCGATAGATAGTGGGCAAATTCATCTAGGAAAAGAAGTTCTAAATGATAAGTTTTCAGAGGACCAAATTTTAAGCAGCAATAAGATATTACTAGATTACTCTTAGAATAGTCAAAATTAAAGATAGTAGTAATAAATAATGTTGGTTGGGTTGTGGATACGGCATTATTCTACATACCTGCACCAGAACACAGAATGGTGAAATATTGCTGTGGTAATGTAAAATTTTATAGTACCATGGATGACAAATTGACAGTTTCTTATATATTTAAATACTCTCGTAGCATACATTTTATTAGTTGTACTTAAATACTTTTATTCTAGAGATCTGAAAGCTCACATACACAAGAGTTTGTATGGATTTTAGAAAAAGCTTTCTTCACAACTGCTAACCTTGGAAGCAGCCCAATAGATGAAGATTTAACCCGTGTGTCAGTCAGGGTTCTCCAGAGAAAGAATCAGAAGGTGAAGATGTATGAGGGAACTGGATTATCTTCTTTTGGGGACTGAAGAGTCTTAGAACAGGGTATCTGAAAGATAAACTCTGTGGGTACCAACAAGTGGTTTAGTTCAAGTAAAAAGGCTTCACAAACAAAGAAGTTGATGATGTAATTCGAAGTGTCAGATCCAAACTGAAAGTCTGAGATTTGTAGAATGGAGTGGTGGCAGCGTTCCTGGAGTTGAGCGCTGCAGCTTCCATAGTCTTGGGGTGCAAATGCAGGAAATGCAGATTACCTTAACTCATGGGCAGTGAGAAAGGACATTGCTTTCCATGTTGTTGTTGTGGTTATTATTATTTTTAAAATTCTTATCTTATACATTACATGCTGACTACAGCCCTTTTTCTTTCCATCCCTCTCATTCTCCCTGTTGCCACCTGCTCTTTCCCCCCAGATCTACTGCTCTTCTATGATCCTAATGCATGGGAGTAATTGCCATTTATTTCTATATTTTGGAAACCTTCAACATGGAGCTCCAATGTAACCATTAAACTGTGAAAATTCAGTCAGCACAAGTTTGTCCATTTTAAAAAATGTTATCAATATGTGGAGATATGTTGATGATGCAAAGTATGTCAAAGAAAATAGATGTATTATAAATATCCTTATCTGTTTTGCTTTAAATTTCATGATATAAAATAAAAATAAGTCTATATACATACTTCAGCATTTGTAAATGTGTTTAAATTTTCTTTTTTATTAATCATTTTATTTGTTTACATCCAAAGGATATCCCCATTCCCAGTTACCCCATCCACATGCCTCCCATCCTACCCTCTTTTCCCCATCCACTTTCCCTGTATGGCTCCTCCACCCATTTTTGCCTCACTGCTCTAGCATTCTCCTAATCTGGAGCATCAAGCATCCACGGGACCAAAGGTCTCCCCTCCTACTTATGTCAGATAAGGCCATCCTTTGCTACATATGTATCTGGAGCAATGGATCCCTCCATGTATAATCTTTGGTTGGTGGTTGAGTCCCTGGGAGCTCTAGGTAGTCCAGTTAATTGATATTGTTCTTCCTATGGGGTTACAGACCCCTTCAGTTCCTTCAGTCCTTCCCCTAGCTCTTCCATTGGGATCCCCAAGGTCAGTCAGATGGTTGGCTGTGACTATCTCCACCTGTATAGGTCAGCGGTGCTAGTAGAACCTCTCAGGTAACAGCCATACAAGGCTCCTGTCAGAAGGTGCTTCTTGGCATTAGCAATAGTGCCAAGGTTTGGTGTCTGCAGATGGGGTGGATTCCTAGATGGGGCTGTCCCTGGAGGGCTTTTCCTTCAGTCTCTGTTCCACTTTTTGTCCCTATCTTTCTTTTGGACAGGAACAATTCTGGGTTAAAAATTTGGCATAGATAGATGGCCCCATCCCTCATCTGGGGGCTGTGCCTATCTACTGGAGTTGATTTCTACAGGTTCGATCTTCCTTTTCTTGGGTATTTTGGCTAGTCATTCCTGTTGGGTCCTGGTTTCCTATATATGCATAATTCCTAAATTACTTGATTTTACTTCAATTGTTCACACTGAAGAAATGAATCACTCTATATATCACATATGAGTACATAAATTTAATATTAGGTAATTATGCTTATATAATAATTATAATTATAAAGATAGTAAAATATTCTTCCAAATTATCACTTCAGTTATTTTGTTATTATCTCTAGTGTCTTCTTTTCTTTACTCAGCCACTCAATGGGTCATCCAGCGGTGTGGTGGCAAACTGCACATAGTTTCCTTTTTAAAGTGCAACAATTTTTTTGATACGCATAGTAGGTTCTCCTCAACATCTATTGATTATGTATAAGTACTTTGAAATCTATGAATTATATAGAAGTTTATGTCTTGCCTCTCATTTGAAGGAAACAGATTAGGATATATTTCATTGAAGGCAGGTCAATTCCCCTTGTTCATTTGTATTCTGGTTGAAGTTAATAGACCCAGTAAGTCATTTCTGAGAATATGCTGCTCATCTGAGAAGATAATGTAACTATTCCAACATGCTACAGAACCATTTTGCATAACAAATTGAAGTACAGTCACAAATAAAGCTTAAGGCACTGGCTAACACAATGTTTATTGGAGAAGTGGAAGACAGGAAAAAAAAATCCAAAAAACAGAAGTATGGCCCTAGGATTTAAATACAGGGCACGTTGCATGTTCAGAACCTGCTCTAACACTCATACGATTCACATACACTTTAATTTTAGATTGCAGGGTTACTCAGGTTGACCTGTAATGCAGTCTTAATCTCAAGGGAGTTGGAGTTTCATGCTCTCTTGACTCAGCTTCCTGAGAAGTTGAGATTATAGGTATTCTAAGTTAATTAATTTCATTTGATCAAACAATTTAGGAGAGTAAGGGTTTAACTCAGCTTCCAGAGTCAGATTATAGTATGTGTCGCAGCAGAAATATCACAGTGATAAGAGTTTCATTCCATTGCTACATCATACCCACTGTCAAGAACAGAGTCAAATGAGTCCACACATGCTCACTAACTTCATGACTGCTAGTCTGTGTTCAGCTAGTTTTCTCCTCCCTTATAATGTTCAAGATAGTAATTCTAGGAAACCTTTCTCTCTATAGTTTACTGGTCTCTACAGTTTACAGTTTACACCAATAATCAATTAAGACAATTCTCCACATGCATATCAACAGACCAACTTCTTGTAAATAAATTCTGAGAAAAACACTCTTCCCAGGTGACTTTAGTTTGTATCCAGTTGACAGGTATGCACCGGCACGTTTTTACCTATCCTTGTACTAATAGCATATTGACAGGGAAGTTTTAATGTTCCAGCAGCTGAGAGAATATGGTACACACATATATACAAATGCTAACATACATGGCTTCAGTGATGCTCATTATACTCAGCTACAATCCTCTAGTAAACAGATTACTACAACTATGTTCAAGAATGAAAAACCTTATCAATTCAAAGAAATGCTATGAAAATGTGATTCCTTAAATGAGTTTAAAAATGTGAAGGCTAGACCTCTTACACTATTCAAACACTGCCTCTCAACACTACTGCACTAAGTGATGTAGTTTTGAGAGTCATGGGATCATTTGTGCATCAGTTGCTTAGGTCCTAAGAACAGAGGATCCTTAAAACAGGTACAAATAAGGCACATATGCTCCCTAAGTTTCTTTTCTTTCCTTCTTAAATTTTTTTTTGCATGTGTTCTGCTACCTTTCTTCTTCCTTTGTTTAATTAATTACATAGATTTTTCCTGATAGTTCAATGAAGAATAAATACTTTTTTTCTGTATTACAAACTTCTAATTTGTATTATATAATATTGTATTAAAAGACAGCAAAACATGTTACTTTAACTTATTCTGGACTCACACATATTCAATAAAAGGAAAGATAAGTTACAGTGGAGGCTTATATACACTAGAATAATTTTTATCTCATTTTCCAAAGTAGAGTTATCATGTTCTTGAAAAAATATCTAATTTTTATACATAAAATTTTCATATTGCTTTCTTACTTTCAATAATTATTTACAAATTATATCTAAAGTAGTGATGGCAATACTGTTATAATTTTCTTACTAATCTTTTAAAAATCCATTTTATAGAAGATAATTTATATAATTTCTCTGTGTTAAAAGGCTACTCTCATTTTAGAATATATGAATACCTACAATTTTAAAAGGTAATCCCCCATCACTTAGTGTCCCATTTTCATTGAGTAAACCGTTACCATTTTATGTAGTTCTTTTAACTCTATAAACAAGTTATTTTTATCCTCTCATGTGTATTAATGACATCATAACTTGTTCTCTTATGTTAGTGAAATAATATACTAATATATTAGCCTCAAAAGATAAGGACTTAAGAAAATATTACCAAAATACAACTCTGAACATTAAATACTGTATCTTCCCTTGATAGTACAACTGTGAAATTTCTCTGGGAGATTACTAACCATAAGTACAGTTATTACATTCTCATCTCTCCAACTGAGATTCCTGAATGTTTGAATATAAAATATCCTAAAGGTACTCAGTAGAATTATCTGCTTAGTGCTTGAACTATCACACCAATAGACATGCTATGGTAATTTCCTAAAATGAAATGCATAAAAAGATGGTTTAAGCAATCCTTATGAAATTCAGTATCTCAGTTATAGTACTATGCTGAATGTGACCTAGTATACTATTCATATGTAAGCTAATATTTATTTATGGTATAGGAAAAGAAATAAATTTTTTTCAAATTCAGTAACTTTTCTGATATATACCCAAATTTGAATTGATAACATATTTTGGGTTTATGATGTTGAAGATGTGTGTATCTCGAAATAAACATGTTATATCCTCCTGATTAAGTAATTTACTTAAATAGAAGTTATTGAATGGAATGAGTTGTAATAAGTAATGTCTGAGTGACAACACACACACACACACACACACACACACACATAGATTCATATAACTCATGAAAACATTAAAGAATGATTGAAGAATATGAAAGAATAAAAAGCTTTAAGAAGATAATAAATTCTTTTGTCAGTTTCTTTTTGGATTTTTGAATGTTTATTATCTCTAAGATTTCCCTAAATAAAGGAAGGTAAATTCAAAAGTTCCATGGAAGGAAGATGAAAGGAATAGTATTATCTTAAAAAAAACCCATATAAATACATTTTTAAAACCTGTCAGTAGAATTTCTAATAATACATCCAGGTTATTTTGCATTAAAGAATGATGTATGTTCTACCTTAACCCCTGTATGTACCACATCTTTAGTTTCCCATCTTTTCTAATATCCTGTCAAATAATTTTTAATTAAAAATCTTTTAGTTACTTTAAAGTGATTAAAAAGCAAACAGCACAAGTATTTAGTGTTTGGAAAAAAACAAAAGAAGAAAAAATAAAATCAGAAAAAGAAAACATTCATAAGTGGATGATTCATGATATTTAAAAATGATATAAAACATCCATAGCAAAGCATAAATTCTTCATATACATAATTTACTTTAAAGTGAGAGTTACTAACTTATAATCTTCAGTAATTAACTATGTATTAAGAGTTTTAAACAGTATATAACCCATAATGTTACATCCTTTTACTTGAAGATTCAGTGTTGTCTTGAGTTATCAGGAAATCTGCAGGGCGGGTCATATCCTCGACTACCAAGGCTAGAACAGAGGAGAAGGAAGAGACTGATATCCATAAAGAATATTATTAAGATTATACTTAATACTAGATTTTACAATGTGAGGGATTTCTTTTCTACATTTGGAAAATGACTATTAGCCAGTTATAACAAAAAACCTAATTTTCAACTAACTGACTAGAAATTTTACATGTTAAAAATATCAATATTTCTTTATGTGTTTTTATAGAATGAAGAAACTCCATTTTTAATAATCTTTTATATTGAGTCAAAGAGGAAGGTTTCTCTGAACATTGTCTCATGTGAAATAGAGGCTGACATGTTGCCATATTCCCCATAATCCATCCAAGGAAAGTTATAGAATAAGCCGCCTTCATTTCTACTTATGTACCGAACCAGTGGAGAAGAGCAGTAATCAATTATTATCATTTTTGGTCTAGCTCCTTCAATCTGGTATTATAGCATCGAGTCCACATACTCAGCAAATCCATTGTAGAGCAATGTTGGGCAAAGCCCTTCACTGTTAAGCCTCCTAAAGGAACTTCCTAAATTCTACAAGTTACTATAATGAATATCCACAAGTATTCTGATCATGTTTGCTTTTCCTCTCCCTCAACTCCTCCCAAATCCTCTACAACTACTCAACTCCATGTCCATTCTTTCTCTCTCTTTAAACAGTAGCAGACAAAACACAAATTCAAAAGATACGAATATAGCCAGTCACACACACTGAAGACAAAACACATAAACATACACTCATAAACACCAACTGGAACTGAAGATCAAGTGCAGAGCCTTGTGCTTGCTAGGTAAGTGCTTTACCATTGAGTTTACCTTAGTAGTCTTATTCAGCCTCACATCTTACTACTACCCTTTCATTTTGTCCCCCAATTTATAATCCCTCCCCTGGATGGATTTGGTCATCTGCTTGGTTAGAAAATCGATCCTGACTTCCAACCTCCACTTTAAAAATCTCAACTACTGTGTGTTTCCAAAAGTGGAAACCCCTTCACTCTCCACACCCACTCCCCCCCCCCCCCAACACACACACATAACCAAACAATATGAGACAAAATGTTTACAAACATACCACGGAGTTCATTCTATGTGACCCATCTACTATGTGAAATGCAGCCTACCCTGAAGCATCCTTAACATACCTGGCAATACCCCATGCTCCACTACTATTTTTTTCCTTTACAAACAATTATCAGTTGCAGATAGCTTTCTGGCTAGAAATGTGATCCTCTTTCAAGTTCTCCTCCCAGCGTTGCTCATCTTCTGCGTAGTTAAAAGACCCTGTGGTGAAAAGTTTGATGAAGGAATCCCATTTAGAGATGAGTGTCTCACTCTATGAATATCATCCAGTTTTTATTAGTTTCCATTTACTCCAAGATGAAGTTTCTGTGATGATAACTATGCAGGCTCTGAACTATGATTATAGCAAAATGTCATTATGAGTCATTTAATGTTTGTTTCATTAGCAGAACTATACTAGATGCATAGTATAGTATAGTTTTCTCTTAAGCAATGGACTATCTAGTCTCAGTTTCTTGGCCACATGAGCAGTGTCACACATTTGTCTCAAGGAGATAGCATAAAATCCAATAAGGAGTGGTTGGTTACTCCATGATTTTTCTACTGTTCACCAGGATAATTTGTTGGCAGGACACTGCTATATATCACGAGGTTTGTAGATGGATTGATGGTTAACTTTTTTCTTTGCTAGTGTGCAGAGAACTTTCCAGAACCGTGAGCACAAGTCAGTAGAAATAAAGGCTATAGTTAGGAATCAGATAGATTTCTTCATGTTCATTACCATATGTCAGTGTTATCTTCAGGATTAGTGTCTTATGAGGTTCCAGAGAGTAATGAGTTTTCTTGGCAGTACACGTAGGACATTTGGAGACGTCCACTGTACCCCATTGTCCAATAACTCAAATACAGGTAATCTATTCCTGGCATTTGAAGTTTCACTTAGGATTACTTGAACGGTACTACTGTAGAAACTTTCTAAAATATATTCATATATGAAAGAAATCTAAATGTAGTCACCAAATAACAAAAGAGACAATGTTTCAGTTAGCCATCTTTAACACTAAGTGTTAAATGTCTCTCCCTCTATTCCTACTCTTATGTATCTCTTCCATCCACATCGTTATTCAATTCTCCCACTCTTGGCCATCCAACTGTTCATTACTAGATATTCTCTTTCCAATAACAATAATCATAGGTTTGTATTCCCATTTACTCCAAAAAGATGACGTTTTACACAGTGATTGCACTAAAGAATTATGGATAATCAGGTAAGTGGGTATCAAAAGCTCTTGGAATTCAGAGGACCAGGGAGACTGCTGTCCTATTATTTTCCTCTGAACAAGACATAGATATTATTTCTATAAACAAGAACTGACTGCAGATTGAGGAAGATTGCACAATTCCCTAGTCCTGTATAAAGAGTTACATTCAAGGTTTCGGTTGCCATTTGTTTCCATTTTATGCATTAGTATTTCTTTTTCTTAATTCTTTAAAGGGAATTGGCCACACTCTAACTCATCAGCCCTAAAAATACACACATTAGGACAGAACTAAATAGGCTCAGAAAATAATATATGTAACAAAAATAAAATATCAGGTCATTAATTGAAGAGGTCATGTTGTGAGGCATTAAGGAGAATAAGGAATCAAATTGTACAAATTAGTGTATTTTAGGCATATATGCATGAAATACTCAAATAGAATAAAATAAGAAATAAAATCTCTCCTAGCTTTAAGACAAAGTACTTAAGAGAAAATTTGACAAAATATTTTCCAAAATATTTTCCAAAATCTTTGACTGCTTTTGGAGTTGAGGTATCTATTGGTATGCAGGTTGGTTTCAAACATGTTTATAGTGTTAAATATTTATTGTCGTTTCTATTTACATAAATTATATCTACTCTATAAGCTAATGAATAAAATAACAACTTGACATCTTACACAGAATCAAAAGATAAACTGAAGATGTGTTGTTTTGCCTTCCAGATGAAACTCAAGTGTGATAGATATAATACAGAACATTAAAATAAATACATAAGTTCATACCCTACTAATCCTGCATGATATGTGTTGAACTAGATTAAGAAAGGTTAATTTCAGAATTTAATTGCTATTAAGCTGTTTCGAGAACCCTTGACTGCTAAAAATAGACGTCATGATCCAGAGCTTATCTGAAAGGCTAATTTCTACGTAATATTAGAAAGAGCAGAAGTAACATTACTTCTAAATTTTAGAGGATAAACTCCATGTAATATATACACATATAATATAAATACATAGGTATATGCTAAGAAGATATTAGTTATTTATATTTATAATTTTTCATATGTATTTTATTAGATATTTATTGTATTATATATGTGCTGTGTGTATGTGAGAATTTGTGTTAAATATAAGTTTTATACATTGAATGAAAAATTAATTTTCTCAATCCATAATTATTGTCAAATAACTATTATCTGTAAATGACCAAATATATTTTATCACTTGTCTCCTAAGTGACATGTTCCAATTATTGTATTAAATATAATATTTTTAAAATCCTTTAATTATATGTCACATAAAAGAGATCAGCTCCAGTGTGGTATTTGTCATATGTCAAGAATCACAGACAGTTTTAGGCAACAATTTTGGTACCAATACTTCCTAGTTCATATATTACTTTTAATCTGTTACTTAAAACTAAAGAGACTGTTACATATTTTGTTTTGTTTTTTATAAATATCTCTATATGAATCTGATAAATAGTATTGTTCAATTAATAAATATCACATAATAGGACAAGGAAATATTTTCAAATAATATATCTGATATGTTGCTTCCAGTTAATAGAATGAGTTTAGATTTATCATTCTTCTCTCATAAATATATGAGTTCTAGAAGCAAATAAATGAAATACATAATATTCCAAGGAAGTTAATCATTTTTGATATAAAGATTCTTATTAAATAATTAGGACTACAAAGGAAATTGAATTAGTGCACATTATGAAGTTAGTTGAGGCTTTAAAATTATTTTTATTCTATATGTTGTTAATTTTGGTTAGCAAACTCTTTGGATGACTTCATTAAAGTCTTTATGTTATTCCTTTCACTGTTGCTTTAGTTTTATTATGATCTCTTGGTTTTCTTCATGTATTCATTCAACATTTTATTTTCTTTATTATGTTGAGGATGTGAAATTATCATATATATTATAATTCAGTCTGGATTCCTGTAGAGAATAATCATCATAATCAACTTCTTCCTCCTCCTCTTCCTCCTCCTCCTCCTCCTCCTCCTCATCATCATCATCATTATCATCCTCATCAGATAATAAAAGGTTTCTGAGATGTAAAAGTTTCAAAACCACATAGAAATGTACTTAGTCATCAAATGACTAAATGAAATAAATTCCACAGTGTTGGATTCTCAACACACGAATCCAAAGTGACCTTATTTTAATAACAAAGAAGTAAAATTGGAATGTGATTATACTCCCTTAATTTATTCCATTAAACTTTGATTCAACAATTAATATGTGATCAAAAGCAATCATGGCGATCATTCAGAAAAAAATAAAAAAATAACAAATAAAATTGAACATTATATTCAGCAATGTCTAA
Source organism: Montemys delectorum (assembly GCA_019843815.1). Lineage (NCBI taxonomy): Eukaryota > Metazoa > Chordata > Mammalia > Rodentia > Muridae > Montemys > Montemys delectorum. The sequence continues at coordinate 30,497 of JADRCD010158004.1, forward strand.
CCAGATGTTATGCTCTCATAAAAAGTACCCCCAGAGCTCCCAGGACTAAACCACCAACCAAAGAGTATACATGGAGGGACTCATGGCTCCAGCTGTGTATGTAGCAGAGGATGCCCTTCTCAGTCATCAATGGGAGGAGAGGCCCTTGGTCCTGTGAAGGCTCCATGCCCCAGTGTAGGGGAATGACTGGACCAGGAAGCTGGAATGCTAGATGGGTGAGTAGTGAAGGGGGGAGGGAATAGGGGGTTTTCAGAGGGGAAACCAAAAAAGAGGATAACATTTGAAATGCAAATAAAGAAAAAAGCTAATAAAAATGATGAAATTATTTTGTAAAAGGCTATTTTTTGAATGTGCTTATTTCATTCTGGTCTAGGCATATGTTTTGGAATTATCATTCTAATTATTAATTTCATTTTCTATAGACATTGATAATAGTAATAGTTTCCATTGCAGAAAGAGTAAGCATCTCAATTTAATCAATTGCATAATAATGAAATACAAATTATTTCAATGTATTTTTAACTTGTGTTACTGTTAAGCTTCCTTTCAAAAAGAGATCAGCTACTACTTATAGATGCATCATTGTATAATATGTATAAAATAAACACAAAACATGCTTTACAATATTTCTGTTATACCTATTCCACACTGCTATATAAAATATACCTTATGTAACCTCACATAAAATTTATAAGCCCATATATGGGTGTGTTTGGGTTCTTATGAGAAGTGGAAAATTAGAAACTATGATAAAGGTCATGTTGTAATTAGTTAGGTTTTATGGACCGCACACATCCTTCACTTAATAATGTGCCCATTGGAAGCCAAAGACATGACCTGAGACACCTGTTCTCTACTGAATGTGATTCCATCACTATAAGCAACCTCCTTCTGAATGATGTCTGTAAAGAAGGACGCAAGAGAATTCTACTTTTATATAAGTAACTATGTATATAATAACACATTGCTTGAAAATAGTGAACACCCTTAGTGTTCTTGGTGGTGAGGAGAAAATAAATTTTCCTTGTGTGTCATTAACTGTCACTCCTCAAGGAAAATCAATCCCTAGTCTAAGGAGTGACTTCATGCCCATAATACAGGTCTGAGAATTGCTTATGTTGGTAGTGTGCAGCATGTCATTGACATTGCCTGATAAATAATAAAGCATTTATAGTGGCAATACAATTTCATTATCTTTTCTATTATACTCTGTGACCACGTGCAAATTGAATTTCAAATTTAAAACCTACCCTGGCCTATTGTGGTTTTAAAATTGAACTTGAGTGACTCCCATATAAACTTGAATTATTTAAACATTTTATTGAGCAAATGTTAAATGTACAAACCAGAGCTTGATTATTATCAATGACATAATATAAACATGTAAAGAAAAAGATTAAAATAAATGAAAAATTAACTTTCACTCATAAGGAACTAAACTAACAAATTCTTTACAGATAGGATATTCAGTGATTGCTATTCAATATCAGTAAAATTACTTTAAATATTATATTGAATACTACATTGAATCCTGTTCTGTGATGCATGAAGTCATTTTTTCTTCTCATTTTGAGTAATATTTCATCCTTTATGCAATTAGATCAAAAATTTATGTCATTCAAATAAACTAGTTGAATGTATGAGTATCAGTACTTCAAGGAGACTATGCCCTCGGTGATTTATCAGGAAACCTTGTTAACGCAGAATGATTCATAAGTCACTTTGCTTAAAAGCAAAGCTAGATATTTCATGAGAAGAGAAGTTGGATGCTGTACCTGTAAAAGTTTCAGTAAGTATCAACAAAATTAATTCTCTAAATCATTTATAAGTATATCGCTAGACACGAAACACTTCTATTTAATGATCTCACTATCTAAACTTTGTAACTCATGAATTTCAGCTTGATGGTAACTAGTTTTGTTACTCAATTATTTTATGGATAGTATGATTTAATAGGCACTTAATTTATCCAAGGCTTTTTGCTCAGACTTTCACTTGCTTAATGAATTTATTATTTACAGCAGATGAAAAGAACAAGGTCTTTCAAAAAACTCTATCTAATCCTAAGTACACTCAGATTTGTAAAAAGTACTTTTTTGATTCAATTTTATTTTATTTTTTTACTTCTTTACTTTGCATCCCAGCCATACTCTCCAGTGCAATCCATCCCCAACCCTCCCTCTTTCTCTGAGCAGGTGCCCCTTGCCTATTATGCCCCATCCTGGCACCTCTTTTCTCTTAGAGGATAGATGTGTACTCTCCCATTGAGGTCAGACAAGTCATCCCAGATGCTAAAAGAAAATTACTAGCAATAGTTTTTGGGTTAGCCCCAGCTTTAGTTGTTCAGGTCCCACATGAAGACCCAAATCTGGAATCTGCTACACATGAGTGTGGAGGTCTAGCTACTTTGAAATATAAAGGGGCAGATTACAAAATACATTTCCCTGTCAAATATGTCTATAATGTGTTACTTTCAGAGTTTCATACATGCAGTAGTGTATTTTGATCAAGTTCTCTCTAATTCCCTCCCTCCCAACTTTTCATACAACCCCCATTTTCTCCCAAGTTCATAGTCTAGTTTTTCTTTTTTTTAATTTGTATTGGTTATTTTATTTATTTACATTTCAAATGGTACCCCCTTCCGTTTCCCCTCCACAAACTCCCAATATCACGCCCTCCACCCTGCTTCTATGAGGGTACTCTCCCGCATACCTACCCACCTACCCACCTACCTACCCACCTACCTACCCACCTACCCACCCACTCCCACTTCACTGTCCTAGCATTCCCTAATGTTGAGGCATCGATCCTCCACAGGAACAAGGGCTTCCCCTCCAATTGATGTCACGTAGGGCAATCCTGTGCTACATAAGCAGCTGGAGCCATAGTCGCTCAATGAGTACTCTATGGTTGGTGGTTTTGTCCCTGGGAGCTCTGGGTGGTCTGGTTGTTTTTTCTTGTTGTTCTTCCTGTGGGGTTGCAAAACACCTTAAGCTTCTTCTGAATTGACTCCTCCTAACTCCTTCATTGGGGTCCTTGTGCTCAGTCAGATAGTTGGCTGGGAGCATTTACATCTGTATTGGTCAGCCTCTGGCAGAACCTCTCAGGAGACAGCTCTACCAGGCTCCTGTCAGCAAGCACTTCTTGGCGTCAGCAATAGTGTCTGGGTTTGGTGTCTGCAGATGGGATGGACCTCTAGGTGGGGCAGTCTCTGGTTGACCTTTCCTTCAGTCTCTGCTCCACTCTTTGTCCCTGCCTTTCCTTTAAACAGGGAACAATTCTGTGTTAGTATTTTTGAGATGGGTGCGTGTTCCAATCCCTTAACCTTAACCGGGTGCAGTGCCTTACTTCTGAATATGGTCTCTGCAGGTTCTCTCTCCCCTTTGTTGGGTATTTCAGCTAATTTCATCTCCGTCGGGTCCTAGGAGCCTTTTGCTTTCCTGCATCTGAAACTTTCTAGTGGTTACCCCCAACTCCCCATCCCCCATTGCTATACAGCTCAGTTCAATTTATTGACCCTCTGTACTTTTTCCCTTCGTCCTTGCACACCTGATCCTGCCTCCTCTCTCCCTCCCAGGTTCCTCCCTTCCTCTACCTCCAGTGATTATTTTGTTCCCATTTCTAAGTATGACTGAAGCATCCACACTTTGGTCTTCCTTCTTCTTGAGCTTTATGTGGTCTGAGTTTCTGAAGCTAATTTATTTTACTTAATGCTTGCAGTATGTGCATGGGTGTAGAAAAATTGACTTATCATAGACAGGCATCACTAAAGAAAACTAGTATGTAATGGAAGACTACAACTACATACAGGTACTTAACAGAATGATTGTAGCACTTCGTCAACTAATGTTGGTGACCAATTGAGTCACAAGATTTTGCTGCAGTGCACAGTCCCAGTCATGTGTTTCATATTGTAAGGTAAACCTTAAATCTAACCACAGAGGTAGAATATTCTCATAGTATTAGTATTGCTACTGCATTGTTGGGTGTATGCTATGTGGCCTCTCATTATTGTAGCTTACAGAGTTCATAGCTAAATAATACTATTATATTAATCTCCTACCTCAACCTCAGTAGCATGTACCATAATTCTAATAGTATGAAAGCTAGCTACTATGGAGCAAGGTTCCCAAATAGTGCCACTTTCTTTGGTTTCTGTGTGTGTTGTTTTCAGAAATAAGATCTTACCATCAAGTTCTTGAGGGCCCTCAAGAGCATTCGTAAAATCTTGTAACGTTGGCAGTCTATGGAACCTGATTAGACTGTGACTCTAAAAAACCCATAACCTGTACCCCATTCATTTTTCATTTAACAGTCTATGAATCACTTAAAGGTAATTCTATATAGTTCATTATGTACTGTTCAATAGTTCATTTTTACATGTAGATAATTTTTATATTTGAAATCAAAATATGATAAATGGTAAGATCACATTTTTATTCTCCTTTTATTTCTCTCAGATCAATGTATATTGCATGTAATTTATTTCTAGGCAACTTTTACTATTATTATGACTAGTTTTATTTTACCAAACATTTTGAAATCCTAACTTTATTAATTATGAATATAGTATTGTTTGGAAACTAAATGTTTGGGTGATCTAGTTAAGATTATAACAGTAGGGTGACCCTAATCCTATATAACAGTATTGTAATGTTCTACAAGAAGGTGAAGATTTAGACAATATAATGTACACAAAATCACAGTGAATATAAAAGTTTTTCAGAGTATCATCAGAACTGAGTAGATAATCAAGGAAGACAAGAGTTTTCTCAGTTTCAGGAGTCTGCTGTCAGTATCTTGTTTTTCTAGCCTTTAAATGGGCAAGAGAGTAAATTTTTACTCACTACACAGTCTGTAGTCTAATGTTAAAGCAGCCAATACACACTGAATATTAAATGCTATGGAATTTGTCTGAAATAGGGAGTTTTCATTATATTTCAAAAATTCTGGAATAATGCAATGATGCATTTTATTAAGATGGGCTAATTCCTCTATTGTGGTCCTCATGATCAGTCCAACGATTGACTGCAAGCACCTGCATCTGTATTGGTCAGGCTCTGGCAGAGCCTCTCGGGAGGCAGCTATATCAGGCTCACATCAGCAAACACTTCTTGGCATTAGCAATAGTTTGGTGTTTGG
>JADRCD010158005.1:3298-14672 GCA_019843815.1 Montemys delectorum
TCTTTCTTTCTTTCTTTCTTTCTTTCTTTCTTTCTTTCTTTCTTTCTTTCTTTTTGTTTTTGGTTGGCTGTTGCTTGATCCAGGATCTCGATATGTAGTTATGGCTAGCCTGGAACTCATTTTGTAGACCTGGCCTCAAACTTACAGGCATCCACCTGCCTCTCTGTTCTAAGCACTGGGTGAATGCCCTGGTTTATGTTGTGTTGGGGCTGGAACCCAGGGCCTCTTGCTTACTAGGTGAGCACTCTACTCACTGGGCTACACCCTAGGATCCCCCTTCTTTTTAGACATGGCCTCAGTGTGTAGCCCACCCTGGCTCAGCCTCTATTTTGTCATTGCTTTTAATCCTCCCAGAAGCCTCAGGGAGTCACAAAACAACTGTACCAAGTCCGACAGGGAAACTGAGGCTTATAATTAGGTGACTTGTTCAAATGAGTCAAGTTTGTCTGACCTGTGCCTAACCCCAGGAGGCCTCCAGAGGCTTGACAGCCTGGGGCTCAGGAAGTGACCCAGAGGCCGGTCTCCAGCTCAGTGTTCCATCCTGTCCCTCTCCAGACCGCTGCTCACAAAGGTGAGAAACCGGATTCTGGTTCTCTCTCTGTCTCCATCTCCCTAGCCAACCAGAGCCCACGTTTTGGACTCCAGTTTACCCTCCAGGCCACTACTGAAAGAGCCAGGAGGCTGCAGCCCTGGATCAGGTCACCTGCCAATTAGAGGACAGCCACTGTCCCAGTTCCCAGCTGGTAAAACTGAGTCCAAGCCCTCCAGCAATGGGAAGCTTGCAGTGCCAGTCCCAGTCAGGGTGACCCAGGTGGGATTCCTGCATCAGCCAGAGCCACAGCGGGGTCCAGCTGGCTACCTCAGAGAATACCCAGACCATTTTGGAGTCAGGCTGAACACCTGTACAGGGCCAAGTCCATCAAGTCTCCTCCTGAAGTGTTAGGACTATTACACTAGCACACAGCAACCTGCTCTCAACACTCATGCGCCCACAGCCAGTAATAGGTATACAGAGGGAAACTGAGGCGGGATGCCCATAGGGCGGTGTGGGGATAGGAGGGAACGGGAAGAACCCAGGATAGTCAGTACAGGACTCCATCGCTCACCTGCTCCCCGGGATCTGTCAAGCCTTCCGTTTTCTGTAGGTGCCTCTGTGGGGCCAGAGGCATTGGCCGCTGGATCTGAGCCCGGCCGCCGGCTAGGAGGCCACGCCCCTGAGAAAGGGCTCGCCCCCTCTAGACGTTCACTGGCTCAGCAAATGGTAGCGCACAGGCGGTGTACGAAGGAACCAATGGCAGCAAGCCTCTGCCAGGAGGTGGGACGCACGACGCGAGCTTGGGCAAGGGCGTGGTCTGCGGCCGGGGGATTCCTACAGGGTAGCACGGCGATGGGTGCCCAGGCGAGATCCGCGCAAGGGGTGCCGCGGCGGAAACTGTTGGTGGGAAGAGGTAGGAGACTGGGACAGAGAAAAATGGGGTGTGCGTGCACCACGCGACAGAGATCCGAGAGGCCAAAGCGAAGAGACGAGCCTCCGAGAGACACCTGCACCCCTCTGGGCGGGCCTCAGTTTACCCACTAGGTAGTTAGAGTGCCACCTGGGACTCCCATGACAAATGCACCCCAACATTTGCCCTGGAACAATCTTTGATGTTCCTGAGTACTGCACAGACCCTCTTTCAGTGGGTGTCTCTGGAGTAAGGGGGGACACTGTGATGGCCTCGCTGACAGAGGCCGGACACGGCCAGCTGCCTCCCAGGAGGAAGCTGTAAGACCTGGAAAATCAGTCTGGGAGTGATTCCCGCACCCGCAGTACCCCCAACCCATCCCCAACACCCCCACCTTACTCCAAACTCCACCCCCAACTCTCTTCCATGGGTCTGCACTTTGCGCCTGGATGGCCCAGTCACAGCAAGGACACTGGGGAAGCCTCCCTCAGCTGCCGTCGCCCTCTTCAGGAAGCCCCGCAGGTGTTTGCTGACTTTCCTGGCATGAGCCTTAACACCCAAAACTAAATCCAGGCTTTATATCTTTTGAGAGATAGAACCTGAGACCCAGAGAGCTTAAGTGATTTGCCTGGAGCAACACAGACCCAAGTGGCTTTCCTGAGTTCAGATTGTGCTCTGGGCCAGAAACTTATGTTCAATAGCCATCCCGGCCCTGCAGGGGGCTAACCATCGTCCACTGGCTCTCTCCACTCTGTACAGGAGCTCACCCTTGTGACAGCCTAGACATAGCTCAGTATCAAAAATTGAGACCACAGCTCTAGATTTTCATACCCCAGATTTCAGAGTATGAGCCAGGGTGGCTAGTGTGTTTTTTGGGGTGGGGCAGGTGTCACTGAAGCAGGTTTTTGGGCATCTGATTGTTGAGCACTTTGATTTAGAGTCTGAGGAACCCACAGATATCATAGGTGTGATAAAGTGGGGCTCAAACCCAGCTGTGTGGATTAGAGGATGGTTCAGTCTTCCTCACTGCCTAGAATCCCCCTCCCCCCCAGTGAGAGGCTGGGGCATGGTCAGGGTGGAGTCTCTGTCTAGAATTCCCCAGTGAAGGCTGGCTCTTGTGAGGGTGTGGACTGTCTTCCCTGGCTCTGCCAGTGTCCCTCACCAGGTCCTCACAGAATCTAGTAAAGGTGCACTTGTTCTCAAGTGGGCTTGGGGTGTGCTGGGGGGGGAGAATGATTTCCTACCATGCAGGAAGCTCTATGTCCATACCTAGCTTATAGCAGTAGATAATGTTAATAATAATAATAATAATAATAATAATAATAATAATAATAAAACTTACAAATTGTCCATATGGATGAGGACACACCGCTAGGGCCATATGGAAAACAATTTGAAATTTCCCGAAGACCTCCATGGCCCCACAGCATTCCCCACCTAGGTACACCCGAGTAGAAAGAATAGATTCTGACATGAGTTTATGGCAGTTTTAATTGAATTATCCACAGTAGCCAAAGGATGGGAACAACCTGTGTCCATCACTGGGGAGATAGATGAGATGAGATGTGCGCCATCCAGAGAGGAGTATTACTCAGCCTGGAAGAGGGAAGCCATTCAGACACCAGCTCCCCGTGATACCTACTGATGTGAGCCACACCCAGAAGGATGCGTCCCGCAGAGTCCCACTCCTGGGAGTTCTCTGCATTGATCAGAGCCACAGAAATAGGAAATAGGGTGGTGGGTACCTGGGCCTGGGAGAGGACGGAGCTAGTGTTGAATGGGAACAAAGCCTTCAGAGCACAGAGATAAATAAAGGCGAGACGAGAAAACAGAGATTAAAAGATTAGCTCATGTGGTGGTTTGCATATGCTTGGCCCAGGGAGTGACACTATTAGGTGTGGCCTTGTTGTAGAAGTGTGTCACTTTGGGGGTGGGCTTTGAAACCCTCCTCCTAGCCACGTGGGAGCCAGTCTTCTCCCGTGTGCCCTTGGATCAAGATGTAGAACTCTCAGCTCCTCCAGCTCCATGTCTGTCTGCACGCTGCCATGCTTCCCACCTTGATGATAATGGACTGAACCTCTGAGCCTGTAAGCCAGCCCCAATTAAATGTTATCCTTTATAAAAAGTTGCCTTGGTCATGGTGTCTCTTCACAGCAATGGAAACCCTAAATAAGACAGCTCAGAAGGGAGCTGAGAGTTGCACCCCAAGAAATCTCAGTGGTCCCTCCTGGGATCTGGTCAGTCTTGCACAGATCCCAGCCGTGCCCAGCAGGAGGCGCGCTCTGCACGCCTCCCGGAGAGTGAGTCCTCGATCTTGACTCCTGCACGAGGATGGGTGGAGCCTGCACTCGGAGGTGGGGAATCACAGGTCCCTGTCACTTCAGACTCACCATCACCAGCTCTCCAGCACCCTGACATTGCACCCCTCCCTGATCAAGCAACCCCTTTCCCTGGGCCTCTCATAGGGTCTGAATGATGATACCACACAGTGTGGACAAGGTTGGGACCCTTGTGAGTCAGGGGCTCCATATACAGGGCTGCTAGGGGTCCTCCCCCCCGTGTTGGGACGTCACATTGAGGTACAGGCCCTGGTTCTCAGAGCCCCTTCTCTCCATCAGCCTGTGAGGCTCTGTGAGGGACACCCACACACCGTGATCAATCTGTCCCCAGGCACTGGGGTGAGACTTCAAGGGAGGGAAGCACAGAGAGGGAATACTGCTGTCCTCTCAATGAGGCTGGCTGGGGAAATCCCAGGACTGTGTATGGGGGTTCTGTTCCCTAAGAGCCTGGGGGTGGGCTCTGGAGCTGAGGCTGTCTGCCCAGCTTGCTGCACCACCATCCAGCAGAAGCCACCAGAAGTCGCCAGTGCCCAGGCCACATGGGGGAGGACAAAATGATAGCTGTGAGCCAGAGTGGGTGTGCATGCCTGGGAGTGGCGTCCAGGTTGCTGTCTCTGGGGGTGCTGACTCCCCACCATCTTAGACTGGGCAGGATCAAGGGCCAAGATTCCTGCAACCTTAAGAACAGGGTGGAGTGCCCGCCCCCTATGGTCAGGCACTGGGACCCATCCCCAGCCAACAAAAACATTGGACTCTGGGGAGGTGCAGGTAGGAGGACCACGAACTCAGAGTTTCCAGTACATAACTCCAGTATACCCCCTTTCATTCCGTGTATCCCGGAATGGCTTCAAAGTCATCATCCCCTTGTCTCAGCTTCTGAAATCAGACTGTGGGCGCACAGCTGACCCTATCCTTCTCCCGTGCCCCCGTTGGTGTAAGCAGGGTTTGACATACAGTAGGCACTCACTAAATGTTCATCAACCAGTCAAAGAAGGTTTGACTGTCCCGAATGGGCCTAGACAGGATGGGCTTGTCACAGCAGGCTGGGATAAATTCAAACTCACCATGCCAGTCTTCCCAGCCTTACTACACCTGACCAGAGTCACTATCGTTGTGTCCTCAGAGGTCCTGGGGTGTCAATGGCTCCCTTGGAGGAGCTCAGGCGGCCTGGTGACCCTGGAGAGCTGCAGGTAGAGACCTGGGTCCCAAGCTCACTCTGAGATCTCAGAAGGTAAAGAAAGAGAACCACATGCCCTGCAGCCCTCACACTCACCACCTAGGCTGCTGTTGGCCTCATCTTCCCAGCTCACTGAGGTGTGTAAACAGCAGAACGACCTTATAAAGGTGTCACCCAGCAGCCCCACACTCCTTGGAATCTGGAGCAATACACATTAGCTAATGTTTGCCTCAGTCCCTGTGATGGAGTCCCTCCAGCAGGTAGAGAACATTCCCCTGAGATGCACAGCATCCTACACAGACCAGGCAGGGCTGGATCTGTTCTGTGCACCCCTGCAGTCTCCCTGCAGCCCCCAGCCCCTGCCGGCCTGCATCCCCTCCTGCCTCCCTCTGTCCCCGCTGCAGCCCCCAGCCCCTGCCGGCCTGCATCCCCTCCTGCCTCCCTCTGTCCCCCCTGCAGCCCCCAGCCCCTGCTGGCCTGCATCCCCTCCTGCCTCCCTCCTCCCACTCTGCTCCTTGCTTCCACAGTGTTCCTCCCACTCCAGGACTGTCATGTGGGCTGTGCAGAGCTCTGCCTCTGCCATGCATGCTGTTCCCTGTTCCTGCAACACTGTTCCTCAAGACTGTCATAAGCATCTTTTCATTGCTGTTCATTGACGAACAAGCAGCGAGCTCCTGTCCAGGCGATGGAGTGAAGACCCCAGGGCTTGTCTTCTCTCCCCACTTTGGCCCGAAGGAAAACCTTTTTTGACCTCGTGGGTTTGGTCATGCAGAGTTCTTCCTGTACTGGGTCTTAATCTCCCCCTCTGCAAAATAGGGAACATTTTTCAAATGTCTGTCACCTTTCAAATGCCAAGGCTGTCCCAGGCTAGCCTTGGCTATGCCAGGCTGTGCCCAAACAACAAAGGACTAACTGGAAAGTGTACAGCTACAAGGAAGGGTAGGTGTCCACGACACCGAGTGTACACACCTGAGAGGCCGTGGCTGGGGATTCTAGGTGGGCTCCACTCCTGACCATGCCCCCAGCTCCTTGGGCAGCTTTTTTATTAGGGTAGAATCAGGGAGGTCTTCCTGTAGGAGGGGTTTTGATTGCTGATAAAGGGTTACCCTTTACCGTTCAGGTTGGTCTTGAATTCACAATTCTCCTGTCTCAGCTTCTTAGGCTCCCAGTTTCCTGGCCTGTCCACAGCACTTCATTTGGAGGAGAGTTCAGTCCTGAGGTTTTAAAGGACTTGGCTCTGCCCATGTGTTCAGCTGTTCATTGAGCATGGGAACAAGCATGTCCACTGAAGGTGGCAATCCTGTACACAGACGTTCCTAACCTCAGTGAACAGACCTGGGATGGGAACACTGAGCACCCTGGAAGTCCCCTGAGGTGGCACCCCAAGGTGTGAGTCAGTGGCAGATGTCACCTGTGCCCGGTTCCCTGAGGCAGCAGGACCACGTAGTCAGCAGCTGCAGGCTCACTTACCCAGGCTCCATGTGGACAGGCTAAGGAGCTGGTGGAATCTATGTATTAATGATATGTCCCAGATCCTGCCACTTATGAGCCCAGATGCCACTGCCATTTTCTGGCACCCGCCTGGGTTAGTTTTTAGTCGTTTATCCAAGGGGTGTGGCTGTGAACCTCCGCAATTCTCTGCTTTCTGTTTTGTTTTGTTTTGTTTTTAAATATAACCCTGTGCACATGGACTCAGTACCAGGGGAAGAGAAGTTGTAAAACCACAATTCTATTCTATGTTGATGGCAGTGGGTAGAGGAGCTGGGAGAGACTGAGAGGCTGAGGTGCGGTAGGGGGTGCTGCAGGCTCAGGAGGTTCCAGCACCCCAGAGCTGGTGCCAAGCTCTCCTACACTCCCCCAGCAGCTCCATTTCACCTTCCCTAAGCCCAGGGCAGTTCCTGTCTGTTTGTCCTCCTGTCTTGCCTCTCTGACAGCTCTGTCCCTATGCAGCTGTCACCAGGGTGGGCCTTCATCCTGCAGACTGTGTCCCCATCAAGACAGGAGGTCTTGGTTCCCTTCCAGCCTTTGCTCTTCTGGCCTGCCTTAAATCCTTTATAAAGGAAGAGTTCCTAATGTTAAACAGAATCTGCCACCCCAAACGCAGACAGCAGACACATGCTCCTTCCATTTCTCCTCCCCTCAGCTTCTCCAAACCCCTGCCTCGATAGAACCCAATTGCAGAGGATTTTCCAGAGACACCAGGAAGGTAGGGACTTTTGGAGATCCTTTAGCAGCCTGTCTGCTTCCTGTCAGAAGTCACCAGTTTTGAGGACCTTTGTCCCCCTGTGAAGAGAGAAGCTAAGGATGCTAGGCAGTCTGGCTGCCCAGTAACAGGCGATGCACAAAGAAATGTGTTCTAAGCATCCAGGGGATACTATGCTTGTTACAAATGAAAGAGGGATTGTCTGTTCATCAGTGAAGGTGTAGAGCTTTTTTAAAATTCCTGTCCACGTGTCTCCGCTCCTCAGCCAATCACTGGCCCTCCTGAAGCCCAGTGTCTATACATTCAACCTTCAATGCCCACATCAGCCAGGCAAGCCACTAGAGTGGGTCTGTCAGATGTATCTGTTCCACACCGACCTCCTATCCCTCACCCTGCTGTCCAGGCCACCTTCCCTCACTCAATGACACATCCCATCTCCGACCTGTACCTAGATCCCCATGGCTCCCCCAAATGTGACCCACAGTCTATTTCCTGATAGAGCTTTGAAATGGGGACTAAGGTGCTTCCACTCTCCCATTCCAGAGCCTTGCACAGCTCTGTCGCTCGACAGCCTCCCTGAAGGGGCAGGCAGCATACCCTGTGGCTAGAGTGGAGTGGGAAGAGAAAGGGACAGGATCTGGTCCCTACAGGGGAGGAGTTTACCTTTGACCCTTTAATGAAGTAAGTGTTAACTGGTTTTGGCCAGGGCCAGAGGAGGGAGTGGGAGATGGGGATCTGAAGGGCGTGAAGGGGGTTGGAGCCTGAAGACATCGAGGCTTCTCTGTGGGACCTGCCCCTCTCTGAGGTCATCAACTCAGACTTTGGTTCCCTGACAGTGCTTGAATCCCATCGATGACCACGCACAATCCCTAGTGGCTGCCTTGGGGCACCCTCTCCCCTTCTCTGCCCATTAGTGGTCTTGGAAGCCATATGTCACATATGTGACCACAGACAGAGAAAATCAGGCTAAGATAGAATCTGCTAGAAGCCTTGCAGTGAATTTGGTCTGTGCCTCTCAAGGAGCTGGAGACTCAAATGCAGGAGGAGTGGGATTTGGGGAGTGCAGCAGCCATGCGCCCTATATCCAAGAAAACAATGTGTCCCAAGTTTTAACCTCTAAATGCAATCTGCCCGTCTCAGCTCAGGTCTGCATGGAGGTTTGTGCTCCAGTTTAAGCTGGCTAGGTGGTGAGACTCCAGTTTTCAGAAGGTCTGGTGTCACAGTACCTGTACTGCCTCCAGGTGAGGTCTGTGGCTCAAATCTCAAAGGGGCAGGTGAGGGTAGAGGAGAATCAAGCCAGGAGCACCCCCCAAAGGAAAGTGGAGGCCGTCTGAGAGCCTCACACTGTCTCCAACCATCTGCCATGTTTCTACTGGTTTAAGGCCCCTTCCTCCCTCTTCCAGAGCTTGCAAGAAAGCTGTTCCCAGTGTCTCTACTGCTGACCCTCCTGGAGTCCTCTGAGGACACTGTGGTAGCCCTGGGCCCTGGGTGACACCAGAAAATGTTTACCTTAGTGACTGATGGATGTCTACCTCACATGCGTCCGCAGCCTCCAGTATCACTGGCATGAAAAGGAAATGCACACAGATTTATATGGGTGTGAGGATGAACACAGGGCCTCCTGAATGACTGGCCACCCACTGAGCCATGTCCCTGGTCAGCTCTTCTCGGGAGCCCACCTCAATGCTTCCCCCCCCCCCCCCCCCCCGTCTTTGCTGCCTGTCACCTACAGAGGAGACTTGGACTACTTCTGCCCCCTCCGTCCATCACTGGAAGCCTGGAGGGACAGAGATAAACAAGGCTGTCCAGAGGCTGCTGCACTGCATACAGTTGGTGCCCAACACATGCACATGGCTTCTGAATTCTGAAACTGCAGAGGCAGCCCTGGCCTGGCTTCACAGGCAGACGCACTGAGATCCAGGCTCTGCACACTCTCTTCCCAGTAGCTTTTTACTCTGGTATCAGGACTAATTGATTGCCCAATCCCCATGAGGACTCTGTGCCTGAGGTCAGCAGCTGGCCCTGGGCCAGCAAGAGTGTGGGAGGGAAACAGGCCACAGCAGGGGAAACCTGGCTTGGAGATGGTTGCCAGCCAGCCTCACAGCCTGTTCACCATGGGGACTGGCGTCTTTATAGTCCACCTGCTTCCCAGTCAGGACCACCTGCCTGGTTGGCCACACACACGCATGCACACACATATGCACACACACACACACACACACGCATGCACACGCGCGCACACACACACGCACACCCACGCACCCACGCACAGGCACGTTCACATGTACACATGTATGCACACACATGCAGAACCTACAGCTCCATGGAGCTAGGCTGAGACTCAGTGTGCCTAGGCTCAGGTACTAAAATAGCACCAGTTATGGAACTGCTCTTTGCCTGAGTGTCCCCATCTGTAAAAGCCTTGGGTTTATAACACAAGCAATGAACAGCCTTTCTGTTGTCAACTGGTCACATATATGAAGGGGAAACAATGTGACTACATCCTCAGAGTATGGACACTATTTAGGCGCCTTCTTGTTTCTTTAAAATTCTTTTATCAGTCCCAAATCAGTCTGCAGTGACCACCCCCAGGACTCGACTTCCGACTTCTGTCTGTAACAGTTCAATTTGAAGAGCAATGTGTCTCCACTGGCTGTCTCCACTGCTGACAAGGGGGCTTCCTGTTCTTATGGCGAACACTGTGGCCACAAGCAGCTTGGGCAGGAAAGGGTTTCCTTTACCCTACGACCCTCTGGCCACACGCCATCACTGAGAGAAGTCAGGGCAGAATCCTGGAGGAGGAGCGGATGCAGAGGCCATGGGGTGCTGCTTACTGGCTTGCTCCCCATGGCTCGCTCTGCCTGCTTTCTCATAGAACCCAGGGCCACAGCCCAGGGATGGCACCACCCACAGTGGGCTGGTAACCTCCCATTAGTCATCAATTAAGAAAATGTCACACAGTCCAATCTGATGGAGGTATTTACTCAGTTGAGGTTCCTTCTTCTCAAACAACTTTGGCTTATATCAAGTTGGCAGTCCTCCACCACACACACACACACACACACACACACACACGCACACACACATACACACACACAAACCTAACCAGCATGGGTTGCCCCATCTCCTGTTTCTAGAATTTATGTGAATGAAGTTAATATCCAGATGCTAGGACTGGAGAGATGGCTCAGAGGTTAAGAGCACTGACTGCTCTTCTGGAGGTCCTGAGTTCAAATCCCAGCAAACACATGGTGATTCACAACCATCCATCCATAATGAGATCTGATGCCCTCTTCTGGTGTGTCTGAAGACAGCTACAGTGTACTCACATAAGTAAAATAAATAAATCTTTAAAAAAATATATCCCGATGCTAGAGGAAATGTTCCTTCCTACAGAGACCAGATTCTACTGTAGTCACTTGGGGTAGCCTGAGGCCCATAACCACACACCCCAGCAGTGAAAACTGATTGCTGTCATGTCTCAGAGGCCTGGTTTGCAGGCTGTGGCTAAAGGGAGAGACTTTGAGAGAACTTGGCCAGGTCCCTGAGCCAGGTTTGCACCAGGGAAATAAATTTAGGATCTGGAAAAGAAGCAACTAGGGGCTTCTGGGGACTTTGCTCAAGACTCAGTCCAGACAGCCTCTGTCTAGAAGAAACTGCCCCCATGAAGGCAGCATATGAGGCCTGTGCCAGCCTCAGTGTACCTCTTAGGGACACTGCAACAGCCCAATGTTCCCTAAAGGGACCATAACTAAGATACCGGAACTCCCATCCATAAGAACACACCGAGCCGGGCAGTGGTGGCGCATGCCTTTAAAGCCAGAACTTGGGAGGCAGAGGCAGGCAGATTTCTGAGTTTGAGGCCAGCCTGGTCTATAGAGTGAGTTCCAGGACAGCCAGGGCTACACAGAGAAAGCCTGTCTCAGAAAAAAAAAGAAAAAGAAAAGAAAAGAAAAGAAAGAAAAAAAAAAGAACACACACCGATATCCATACCCATCCATCCACCCTTCAATACAATTATCCACCCATCTGTCTATTTCATCCATACACCCATCCATCCATCCATCCATCATCCATCATCCATCCATCCACCCATCCATCATCCATCATCCATCATCCATCCATCATCCATCCATCATCCATCCATCATCCATCCATCCACCCATCCATCATCCATCCATCCACCCATCCATCATCCATCATCCATCAT
>JADRCD010158006.1:0-14167 GCA_019843815.1 Montemys delectorum
GGGAGAGGGAGAGGGAGAGGGAGAGGGAGAGGGAGAGGATAGAAAAGTAGAGACCAGCCATGGCCACATGGACAGAGGATAAGGGGCGAGTAAGAGGTGAGAGTAAAGACAGGAAGCTAAGAGGTTGCGAGAGAGAGAGAGAGAGAGAGAGAGAGAGAGAGAGAGAGAGAGAGAGAGAGAGAGAGAGAGAGAGGGAGGGAGGAGGGGTCAAACATTCCCTTTTATAGTGGGTTGTGCTACCTTTCTGTTCCCAGGTAACTGTGGGGCGGGGCAAACCTGGCTGTGGTCAGAATGCTGGGAGCTGGGGGCATTGTCTATGTGATAGATAGCACAGGATAATGGAGTTGGAGGGCTTGTGGTGTCAGTTCTACATCTGGGAGGCGAAGCTTTACTGTTCCATCCTTTGTAGAATTCTCTACTGGGTCTCCGGAGTAAGCCTCGCTCAACCAAGAACACAGACTGCCTTTCATGGTCCAACAGGGGTGGAGCTTGCGTGTGGGAGCCCCAGAGATTTGGATTGTAAATTGAGGAGCCCTCTAGAACCCATGACTTCGCCCCACCTCTTCCTTCCCGAGTCTCTGCAGCATATTCTTTCTGTACAGTGTTTACTTTTCTGCCACCTCTTCAGCTTCTGCTTCATACCACCGCTTGGTTGTTTCCTATGCATCCACTCAGTCCCCAGACAACCCCAGCCTTAAAGTCCATCTAGTGGTACTTCTTAATCAGTAGGAGAATGACTCCCATTGACTCAGCCTGAAACGGGTGCCTGGCTTGTGTCAAATCCATTAAAATGAGTGTGCTGGCGTGGTGAACACTAAATACATTGCTTTGCAGTGTCTTCAAGAATAGCACTGCTAAAGAACAGGGGCTCGGCCGTCCTACCTACATACATGTAGGTAGGTAAGAGTGCACATGTAGGTAGGTAAGAGTGCATGTTTAGCTGTGGTTTAAAGGTGTGCATAAAGTGGCTTAGAGATGACATCATCATCGGTGAAAACACGGCTGACATAAAGTAGTTGGCTTCAATGGCTACTGAATTTGGATATCAGTACTCTTATGGATCCCAGGTTCCCTTCAGAGACCCTGGTGGAGAGGACAGAGAACAGGAATCTGCCCTTGAGAAGCCGCATCTGATGAAGTGACCACCTATTACTTTTTGAGAAACACCTGGACACATGTTCAGGGTAACTATTGGTCCGTGTTGAAGGTTTTTCTTCACGGTAGCATTTATAGCTTCGAAGGACGTGTGACTGCCTCACACTGGTTCGAGACGGTCCTGTCTGGACAGGACTTAGACACACTGTAGTCAACACTTCAGGAACTGATTCAAAGAACCCCCAAGTGTTTCCATCTCACTTGCTCTAGTTCCTGTCTGAAAAAGGAAAGGTAATTATGAAATAACATGGTCGTGTTAATAATACAATCCCAATCAGCATGAGTGAAATACGCCAGAGTTGATTACATTAGCGAGCCCCAGGCTTCATCAGGAGCTGTCAGAGGGACATGAAAGGAGCCCCTTTCGATGTTTCTTCTGTTTCTTCGAGCCGGATTATCAGCACAGAAGGTAATTTAGTTTCTTTCATCTCTTTTCCAGGGTGTGATACCTTGCTGAAGGTGCTAATGCCTAATTTTAAAGAATGCAGATTTGGTTTTTTTTTTGTTTGTTTGTTGGTTTAAATTCCAAAGATAAACAAAATACAGCTCACATTTGCAAGTTTGCTGTTCTCCTTGTGCTTCAAGGGCGGTTAAGGTCTGCTGCTGGGCAAATATCTACTGCACAAAGCCCAAGGTTCATCGCCCTTCATCATTAGGTTTAAAAAAAAAACGCGCAGAAAGAATGAAATTAAAAAGAAATTAGGAAATACGGTGTGCACAGCCTAGCTCCCCATCTTCCACACGCAGCACAGAGAGTGGCTTTACAGCATGTGGGCACATGGCACCTGCATTCATTTAAATGATTACATGTTCACGGCATTTGACTGTGTGCTGTGCAGTCACACGGACTACACATTATACAGTAAAATAAACCCACATGAACACAGCCTGTTCCTGCTGCCCTTGAGAAACTCCAAGTAAATTAAATCAAAGAATGACATAAAGCTAGACTAGGCAAACGATTTGACAGATAGGAGGCAGAGACCCGGATCTTGTCTGACCGAGATCCAGTACTTTTTAGCCCTGGAGAAAGGTAGTTAGAAAAGCCACAAAAGAGAGGGGTGTGTCTGCTGCTTGCCTCTGCCCTCCGGGCTACTCGTTTCACACAAGACTTCGAACAGTAACCAGGAAATGTATAGTGAAAAGAAAACTGGATGGGGTGGCGGTGGGGGTGGGGGTGTGCAGGGTGGGTGATGGATGTGGGTGAGGAGGGGTGAGGGGGGACAAGCAGAAAATGAAACCCTTGGAGGCCATGTGTGCTTCTCCCCGAGATTCTGTTTTTTGTGTTTGTATTTTTTTT
The DNA here is from genome assembly GCA_019843815.1 of Montemys delectorum. Taxonomy (NCBI): domain Eukaryota; kingdom Metazoa; phylum Chordata; class Mammalia; order Rodentia; family Muridae; genus Montemys; species Montemys delectorum. The sequence goes on from JADRCD010158006.1 coordinate 2,456, forward strand.
TTTTTTAAACTTATTTACTGGGATGAGAGGGTGTGCTTACTCCGTGGCCCACATGTGGAGATCCCAGTTCTTTCCTTCAACCATGAGGGTTCCAGGGATTGAACTCAGGCTGTCAGGTGTGGCAAGTGCCATTACAGACTGAGCCATCTTGCTAGCCCTTAAAATACCACTCAAATAGTTTGTCCTGTTTGTTCTTGGCTCGTTGGCATGAGAAGAAAGACCTCCCACCCCTTCATGAAGCGTCTCAGTTGCCAGCATGCCAAGCTCTCCTATCTGCAGAGGCTCCTCCTCCCTTGCACCCCCCCTCCCCACCCCACCCCGCCCTCCCTATCATCCTGACGTGATTGGTCCTCTCTTCAGGTGGCCATCCCATCCCACCACACACATGTAAGCAGATGAACTCATATTTACAACCCTAGCCTTCAGAGCTCCAGAAGCGCACCTGCGCCTGTTGAATACTTCAACGGCTGCATCTGAAACATCCACAAAGAGCTGTAACTCTACAGGGTGTGGTGGAACTCTTTACACTGTTGGCTTTTAGGTCACAGTACCATCTCCTTCTACCTGATTGCTCCTGCCTTTCCTCCTCGTGTGCAGTCCATTAGCACATCCACTAGAGACCCCCCCACCCCTGTCCGAAAACCCTCAGTTGCCACAAGGTGACTGTCATAGCTAGCAGTCTCATCTTCTGGTGACCATGGAACCCCTCCCCCATTTTCTCTTTGATGACATCACCCTTGTCCACCCACCTTGGTATTACTCCTCGTTACTACCGTGTCTCTGAACTGACCTGACAAGGCAGCCAAACAGACCCTCCAACAAGACAAGTCAGCTCTGATTCCCCAACCCGAACCCCCCACCCACCCCCCTCGATGTAGCTCTCTCCCTTACATTTGGAAAATATTAGATCTTTGCTAGTGGCTCCATGTTTACATTTGCCATAATTCTTAATCGCACAGAATGTTCTTTGAAGAGTTGAAATCAGACTTATCCCTCAGATTAAAAACCTTCACAGTCTAATAATCCTTACCGCATTTCATCAGTGAAGAACGTGTTTGGCCCCAAGTAATGGAAAATCCGACTAATGAATAAAAGGGTGTGTTTGCTGACAGAACAAGGAATCCCAAGTAGGCAGTTAATTGTGCTGGTGTGTGGGTTTTTAATGAATCCAAGAGGTACTCGGATTCTTCTTTCTCTCAGCATGCTAACGCCATTTCACAGCATGCTCTCTCTGGCTGTTACCTCATGGTTCCAAGATGGACGCCACAGCTCCAGACATCACATGCGTGCCATCCGTGTTCAAGGCAAGAAAAAGGTAAAGGAGATATAAATTGTATGGCAGACACGCTCCCACTCTGGAGTTTTTGCATTCACCATTTCTTCCACCTAGGATGTGTTTCTCCCCAGTTTCTACTTTGTTTTTCCCTTGTAGCAACTCATGTCAAAGCCCAAATGTCAATGCAGAGAGAGGAATTACCAATCCAGACTAGCATGGCCTGTTGCTCTCTCTCTTTCTCTTACATTTGCTTTCTAGGTTTGTCTTTTCTGGCTGATAGAGAAAAGTATCATGGGCAATATATTGATAAGATCACTGCCTCTTTTGGTGTTTGATTTTGGTTCTTTTTTTTTTTTTTTTTTCCGGAACAGGGTTTCTCTGTGTAGCCCTGGCTGTCCTGGAACTCACTCTGTAGACCAGGCTGGCCTCGAACTCAGAAATCCACCTGCCTCTGCCTCCCAAGTGCTGGGATTAAAGGCGTGCGCCACCACTGCCCGGCTGATTTTTGGTTCTTTATATGGTTCAGTAGGCTGTTTCTTTACACAGTTATTTACCCCTTTTCTGTACAGAAGCTTTGGTTTGTTTTACGGGATCTCATTTATCAAGTCATTGGTATTTCCTGAGGTGCAAGCATCCCGATACGCAGTCTTTGCCCCTGCCTGAATCTTGAAATGACTTCTTTGCCATCCTCCAGCACTTACACAAATTTGTGTCTAACATTAAGGTCCGACATGCTCTTTAGTTAGGGGGTTAGCTTTAATCTTTTCATTAACCTAGTCATTTTCTGTTTTTGTATCACGTTGCTTTTGTTCCTTTGGCTTAACAGCATTGTTTAAGGTCAGTGTTGTGAACACCTTCTTCCCCAGTGCTGCTTTGGTCTTCTGTTTTCCGTGGGACTTTTAGATTTTTTTTTTAATTTGAAATGTATGTAATGAATATCAGTGGGTATTCAATAAGAAAGCTGTATCAACTCTTTGAATTACTCTGACGACGTGTCCAATTTATCAATGTTAATTCTGCTGAATTTGGTGTTGTAAATTTTTCTCTAGTGTTTTACAGTTCCAGTGTAAATTTCTTCCATATACATGGCTAAGTATATTACTATGTATTTTTAAAGCTATTGTACATGAGGTCTTGTGAAGTCATGACAAAAGATGACCAGTAAGGAACTGCAGGGTGGACCAACACCATCCGGCATCGTTCACCATCGGATGGGTTATGTTTATATTCCTTCTTTCTGTTCTTTTTTTTTTTTTTTTTAACTTTTATTGCATTATGATGAGAAAAGTTACATGATTTAATTGATCTGAATTGGTTAACATTTAAAAGCATATTTTAAGTAAATAAAATTAAATCACATTCTTGTTTCCCTTTTGTACTCCAACTCCTCCCAGAGATCCTCTCTTCAATACCTACAATATCTTTTTTGTCATATTCCTTAAAATTTATAAAATATTATAACAATAAAAATGAGTATTATAAAAGTTATTTGATATAAAACAATCAATTTAACAATGTTATGTAGATGCTTGTCTACAGCAATACTGAAAATACATATGTTTTTCTCAGTATAAATTTCAAATAACTCCAAACATATTAACCATATATTTCAAAATAATACATCACTACTAGTATTTTCTTAAATGAACATAAATATATAAATTATTTTTGTTTGTTTGTTTGTTTTGTATTTAGTAGAATTTAAAATCTTGGCTCTTTCTGTGGTACAAGCCTAAAATAAGAACAATTTTTAGACATTGGATTTCATTGTAATAAGGCTGTACTTCAATGACCCTCAAATCACCGAAGGATTTTACCTCCATCATAGCTAAGCTGAGAGTTGACAGTTCTGCTGCACCAAGGAATGAATTGTAGGCACGATTTTTGGATACATACTTCCTGCTATGGTCAAAGCTATTTGACTTGAGTGAGTGATTTTATTCTCAGCCCATAGAGAACAGGCTACATTCATTTAAGAAATGGTGTGTGTATTAAGATAGTCTATCCATAAAGTCATTCACCAACTGTTTCAATGAACAATGGTTCTGCTTGGAGGGTGGCACAGACATTAGGTGTGGGTAAGAATCTGGTTCGTTGGCTATGATAATTTGGAAAAGCATTCATCTCAGAGAAAGAGTAACTTACAAAGTCCTCTTCTTCAAACTTGATACAAGAGCTACAAATGTCAAGCAAAGCATTCAGTCTCACTCTTTGTTGTTCTCTTTCCTACAAGCCACCTCCCAAGTTAATTGTCTATGTCTCTCTTGGGTATATAAATACTTTTGAAATATGTAAGCTGTTCTGAAAACCATAGTATAGTGTAAAAACATGAAATAAACAATACTACTAATAGAGAGGCTGAGACAGGAGAAGCAAGATGTCAAGACCCTTATGTTGTACACAGCAAGACACTGTCACAAACAAGCTGAAAGTACATATAGATTGTACAATATTGGAGCTATTTCTCCAATTACCAAATTAGAGAGACCATTGATGACAATCAACAAATTTCTAATTCCTCATATTTTTGGATTTCAATAGCTTAGGATATGTTGGTAATATTAATTTTCATATTAAGATATTAAGAAAAGGTAATTGTCACTCCGTGTTGTTTTTGTTGTAAGAGGTGGAATTAGATTTGTGTGGATTTGTTGAAAGATTACTTTCTTGTTTCTTCTAGGGTGTAGTTTTGCTCCTTATGTTGATGTTTTCCATCTATTATCCTTTGTAGGGCTGGATTTGTGGAAAGATATTGTGTAAATTTGGTTTTGTCATGGAATATCTTGTTTTCTCCATCTATGGTAATTGAGAGTTTTGCTGGGTATAGTAATCTGGGCTGGCATTTGTGTTCTTGTAGGGTCTGTATGACATCTGCCCAGGATCTTCTAGCTTTCATAGTCTCTGGTGATATGTCTGGCATAATTCTGATAGGCCTGCCTTTATATGTTACTTGCCTTTTTTCCCTTACTGCTTTTAAAATTCTTTCTTTGTTTAGTGCATTTGGTGTTTTGATTATTATGTGATGGGAGGAATTTCTTTTCTGGTCCAGTCTATTTGGAGTTCTGTAGGCTTCTTGTATATTCATGTGCATCTCTTTCTTTAGGTTAGGGAAGTTTTCTTCTACAATTTTATTAAAGATATTTACTGGCCCATTACATTGGGAGTCTTCACTCTCTTCTATACCTATTATCCTTAGGTTTGGTCTTCTCATTGCATCCTGGATTTCCTGGATGTTTTGGGTTAGGAGCTTTTTGCTTTTTGCATTTTCTTTGACTGTTGTGTCAATGTTTTCTATGGTATCTTCTGCCCCTGAGACTCTTTCTTCTATCTCTTGTATTCTGTTGGTGATGCTTGCATCTATGACTCCTGATTTCTTTCCTAGGTTTTGTATCTCCAAGGTTGTCTCTCTTTCTGATTTCTTTATTGTTTCTATTTCCATTTTAGATTCTGAATGGTTTTGCTCATTTCCTTTACCTGTTTGATTGTGTTTTCCTGTAGTGCTTTAAGGGATTTTTCTGTTTCCTCTTTAAGAGCTTCTAGCTCTTTACCTGTGTTCTCCTGTATTTCTTTGAGGGTGCTATTTATGTCTTTCTTAAGGTTCTGTTTCATCATCATGATAAGTGATTTTAGATCTGCATCTTGCGTTTCCGGTGTGATGCTGTGTCCAGGACTTGCTATGGTGGGAGAATTGGGTTCTGATGATGCCAAGTAACCTTGGTTTGTGTTGTTTATTTTCTTATGCTTGCCTCCTGCCATCTGGTTATCTCTAGTGCTACCTGCCTTTGCTAAATCTGACTGGAGTCAGTCCTTCCTGTGATCCTGGTTATATCAGAACTCCTCAGAGTCAAGTTGTCTCTTGACCCTGTAATTCTGAGATCCTGTGACCCTGGGCTTGTTAGAGCACCTGGGAGTACAGCCGCTTACTCTGGGTATTGTGGGACTGGCTGCAGAGCTTGTGCCCAAGGTCTGCGCAGGACACCAGCCTAGAGAGACCAGAAGGAACCCAAGCCACTTTGCTGGTGGAATTCCTATGTGCCTGGTCCCGCAGATCCCAGTTATTCCAGGTGTAGGGACAGATGTTGGGTTCTCCTCACCTCTGATCCTGGTGTGTCAGAGCGCCTGGGAGTGGAGCTTCCTCTGGGTGTTGTTGGACTGGTTGCAGAGCTTGCCCCCAAGGTCTGCTCAGGACACCAGCCAAAAGAGACCAGAAGACTATATTCCTTCTTAATATCCTGCAACCTCTCACATGTTTGCTTTAGCAAAACATCCCTTTCACCTATGTGCCCCAGCCAAAAAAAAAAAAAAAAAAAAAAAAAAAAATCATTTGAGAACTGATTTTCCACAAAAACCAGAAGTAGCCACTTGAGCCTTGTTCCCTAACTTCTCTCTTGCTAGCTCGTGACTGAAACACAGCAAGGCCTTCTTTTTGTTTGTTTCACTTCCTGCTTTAATTTCTTTTCTGGTGGGAATGTTTTAGGCTTGTGGAGGATTGGCCAATTGGACTAGTTGGTCTCTATGTCATTTTTAATTTTTCCTCCTGCTCTACGGTTAAAGCTTCAAGCTTGGAACGAGAGTGGACGGAGCAGAAGCCTTAGTCTGCTTCGTATTTTAGAGGAAATTCTTTCAGTTTCCCCCATGTACTATAGTGTCAGCTACAGATTAGTCACCTGGAGCTCTTTTTTCTATTTTATCAGCTTAATTATTAAAAAATTTCCATCTCTTTTCTTTTTTTTAATGTGCTTAAAACTTTCTTTCTTTCTTTCTTTCTTTCTTTATTTATTTATTTATTTATATTGGATATTTTCTTTATTTACATTTCAAATGTTATCCCCTTTCCCAGTTTTGCCCACCTCCCAGCAATCCCCTATCCCATCCTTCCTCCTCCTGCTTCTATGTGGGTGTTCCTCCACCCACCCCTCACTCCCACCACCCTGTCAGTTGAGGTTCCCTCCTTTCTGATGACTCTAGCTTGGGTTAGGAGGATGTAAAACCAGTCAGCATGCCTGGTAATTATTGTCTTTGGGTAAGCGCCATGTAAATGAGAACTAATGTTTATCCTTGAGTATTTGCTCTAAGGTACAGTTCAAATGCCCCATGCTCAGAGAGACTCCTTTGAGTGTGATGTTTCCCTGAATGAAGAAGATGGTTGGGTGTTGGGAAGCCAGTATCTGAGCTGTCTCCAGGATGAAGAGCAAGTGGGAATTGGCCCTGAGACCTGCACTGCAGATTAGATGAATGTAGCAGATTTTGATGGAGATTCAGGAATCCTGGGTTCACTACCTTGGCTTTTTTCACTGGCCTCTGTGTGACCTGACACAAATGCATTACTCCAACTCTCTTGGAAGACTGTGGTAACTGCATCTCACTCTGACGTGCTTTGGCAGTGTGCTAGCAGCACTCAAGTAGCCAAGCCACTCAGAGCATGCTCCCTCACGTCTCCCCACTGGGATTTCTTAGCTATTGTACTAGACCAGCACTTTAGCTTTTCCCATCCTTATTCGGAATCGCAAGCAATCAGCTGCTGCTTCCATTTATACCCTGTTCTACTTTCCTGGGTATGCTGATAAATCACTTGGCTGGAAAAAATCTCTTATCGAGGTGGACGAGGTATTCATTCATCAATTCAACAAATATTTATTGAACACCTACCATCTGCCAGGACTGCTGTATGATTGCATACACTAGTTTCCTTGTTTGAAGCAACTGTCTCTAACAGGACAACCTGCTGCCTACAGAGCACAGGATCAGGCTGTGACTATGGTTTTGCACTAGGCTTCTAAAGGACCCAGAAATTATAGTTGTGACCAAGGTTTTGCACACTCACCACTAACACGGTTGGCAGATTTCCTACCTGGAAGACCAAGGTTTCAAAATAAAATAAATCACCATGGAATTCCACAAATATGTAAGGAATTCAGCAGGATACACATAAGAAGCCACAAACCCTCTTTATCAGGTGGAGGCCCAGGACAGCTGGGAAAGGAGAGGATTAAAAACCCAGCAGGCTTTATGCAGGACAAGACAGCGGAAGACATTAGAGACAGCTTTAGTGGATAGAGGTGTGACTGAGCAGCCAGTGGATGTCACATGAGAAGAGAGTGCAAAGTTCTTTCCACCACTCCCATCCTTCTGTGGTCAGTGGTAAGGAGATAGCTCTACTGACATCCTCAGCAGCTCGAAGAGTTCTGAGACTAAGGGAACCCTGTCTTTCAGGGACTCTTAACTGAGGTCAAACTCAGATTTGTGGCTTCATTGCTGAGAGGGATCTCAAGCCGGACAGTGTGGTGAAGCAGAATTGGAGATTTTATTAAAGATGTTTGAATACAGGTTTAGAAGGAAGTATGCTGAGAAGGGCAGATAGACTCAAATATGAGGGTGTGATTCTCAAGAGAGGTGGGTGGGGGAGAAGGGAGAGGGTAGGGATAGGAAAGACATATCCAAGTGTCGGGGGTGATTCCCAAGAGAAAACTCAGGAAAGGCATCTGAAGCAGGGAATTCTCTTAGCATACCATAGTATAATCTTGGTTGGCTCTTAGATTACATGCAACTGTCAAGCAAGAGAGATACAAGTGCTCTCATCTATTTGAACGTTAATGTATGTTTGTTCTGTGGTTGTTATTTGGGACCCAGTTTATCTCCGAAGTTCAGACTGGCAGGGAACTCTGACTCACAACCCACAATTCTCCTGCTTTTGCCCCCCTGAAATCAGCATTTCTGTGTGTTGGGAATTTCTTATGCTTTTTCTGATCGCTTGGAAATATAGATTATTTTAATCAGTCGTTACCTTCTGGTGCTGTACAAGTGAGAACTCATTATTCCAGTCTGCTTGGTGCCACTCATCAAATGTCTTTCAGGCCTCACTGGTGGCCCCTCCAGTTGGTCATGTCTTTGCATTCAAGACTCATTCTTCTATAGGACAGACTTTCAGTTTCCACAAATGGTGACACCATGTGCCATTTGTCTGTCTCTTCTTTATTCTACTTAATAATGTTACTACCACAGAAAGACCAATGGAGTCAGCTAGCTTGAACCCTGGGGACTCTCGGGGACCGAGCTACCGACCAAAGAGCATGCATGGGATGGACAGAGGCTCCCTTGCACAAATATAGCAGGCGTGGAGCTCAGTCTCCATGTGGGTCCCCCAACAACTGGAACGGGAGCTGTCCCTGGAGCTGCTGCCTGTCTGTGGAATCCATTCACCGGGTGGGCTGCCTTGGCTGGCCTCAGTGGGAGAGGATCTGGCTAGCTCTGCAGAGACTTGATGCACAGGGTGTGAGGGTACCCAGGGGAGCTCCCACCCTCTCAGAGGAGAAGGGGAGGAGGGGAAGGGGAGGAACTCTGTGAGGGAGCACTGGGAGTAGGGGGCAGCAATCAGGATGTAAAATGAATATAATGTTAATGGGGGAAAAAATGTCCAGTTCCATCACCGTTGCTGGAAATCACAGGATTTCGTTGATTTAGATCGCAGTATAACATTCAGCTGAGTGTGTGGAACATATTTTATGCATCCATTTGTCCAGCAGTGGGCATTGCAGCCAAGTCCATGTCTTAGTCGCTCTTGTGCATAGTTCTGCGGTATACACGGGCATTCGAGAATCCCTTTGCTTGGTCTCCTTCGGATGTATTTCCTGAAGTAGGATTGCTAGGTCACATGGCAGTTCTAGTTTTAGCTTTTAGAGGAGTGTCCACACTCTTTCCCGCGATGGCTTCACTCATTTACGTTCTCATTAGTGTGTCCAAGAGAGGTTCCCCTCTGCACATCCTCACCAACGTTTAACAATCTTTGTGGCGACAGCCATGCCAGCTGCTGTTTGTTTTGACCCATAACGGAGACTGTCAAAACCCCAATCCTCCTGCCTCAGGCTCCTGGGTGCTGAGATTACAAGTGTAAACCATTCTGCCCTGCTCACTGAGGATTTGATTTGCATCTCCCCGATGAGCAATGAGATTGAATATTTTTTCATAAACATGTTGACCATCTATGCCTGTATCATCTATATGAGAAGTATTTACTCAGGTGTTGAGCCAAAGTTTTAATTGGATTTATTTTCTCTTGAAGATTTATTTTATTTTAAATTTATCTATTTTTAATTTTACTGATGTGTGTGTTCCTGTGAGTGTATGCCATGTTATGGGGGTGCCCCCAGAGGATCTGGAGTTATAAGCGACCATGAGATACACTATGTATATGCTGGGAATTCCTCAGTCTCTGGATTGCTCATGTGTGTATGTATTCATGTATGTATGTATGTATGTATGTATGTATGTATGCATGTATTTGGTGTTTAGATTTTCTTTTTTAGAAAAAGTAGCGTTTAATTGGGCTTACAGTTCAAGAGACCTAGAGCTCATGAAAGAAGAGTAATCGCAAGGCAGCAGGGACAGCTGGGCGCTCACATCTCCAGCCACTAGTAGGAAGCCAAGAGCACACTGGAAAGTTTCAAGCCTGTGCCGAGTGACACACCTCCAGCAAAGCCACACCTAGTCCTTCCCAAACAGCTCCATCAACTGAGAACCAGATGTTCCAATATATGAGCATATGGGGGCCGTTCTCATTCAAACCACCACCGATCCATTTATTCTGTAAGGAGACAGTCTGGAGACCATCTGCTTTGCTGAACAGAATAGAATTCTAGATGTCAGTTCTTTTTCTCTGCTTTGGATTTCTAGGGACTCCATCTGTGCCAGTGTCCTGGCATTTCCCTTAAGTCTTATTCTAGCTCCAATATGGTTTTACAGGGGTCTTCTTGGCTACTTGAACTCTATATGAAATCTGGAAAGTTGTCTCCAGTTATACAAAGCTACCCTTATTATTTAAAGTCACCCACTGTTACATTGGGGCCGAACATCAACTTTTCATACCTAGTAGTGTTTTGTTTTTATAAAATTTGGGGGTGATGTTTCAATACTTGACACATATAAATTTACATCGCACTCTGATTTCCTTCAGGTAGCTTTGAGTATATTTAGTTCATCTTATTTTTCTCATAAATTCTGTGGTTTACTGTATTAGTAGTATTTCTTTCTTATTACTTGTGGGCACATTTCTTTTTCTAGTGACATTTATTTTTGTTTTTAATGATAGTATTTACTAAATCCTTTCTCTTAAGGGTATAGGATTCCTCTAAGCATCTGTTTAAGTCTGGTCTAGTGGTCACAAATTCCCTGATTTATCTTTATCAAGGAAGGTCTCTCCTTCCGTTGTGAAGCACAGCCTTGCAAGTACAATAATCTTGATTGCAAATTATTTTCTTTCAGGGCCTTAAATACATCACTCCATGCCCTCTTGACATTTAGTTATTTCTGAGAAATCTACTGTTAGTCTAATGTATTTGCCCTTAAATATTTCCTGACATTTTTCTCTTGCAGACTATAATATCCTTTCTTTGTCGCATACTTTTAACAACTCGGCTACACTATGTTAGAGTGATGTACTTTTATGGTTATGTGTGTTTGAGGTTCTAAATACTTCTTGTACCTGGATGTCCATGTCTTTCTCCAGATTTAGAAAGCTTTATCCTATTATTTTTACTGAACAGATTTTCTATGCCCTAACCTATATCTCTTCTCCCTCAGGTGTGCAATGGTCCTAATATTTAATCTTCAAAGGGTGCCCCAAAGCTCTCGAATTTTCTTTTCATGCTTTTTTTTTTCTTTTACTTTTCTCTTTTGTTCTACCTGAAACTAACAGCTCAAATGATTTGTCTCCAGGCTCTGTTATCTTTTCTTTTTGCCTCATCTGACTTGTTACTGAGGTTGTTGTGAGGGCTATTGGTGATAACTTGACTACATCTGGAATTAACTAAAATGGAAGCAGCTGGGTACACCTGTGGGGATTTTTCTCCACTAAACCACTTGAAATAGAAGAATAGCCTTTAACCTAGATCTTTAGAGGTGGAAAGGTACATCTTTTATCTGGGCCACACCTTCTGGTGGCAGCCTATGTAAAGCACATGGAAGAAGAAAAGCTCTTTGCTCTTTGCCTGCTTGCTCTCACCTTTAATCTGTCTAGTAGGCTCATTCCTTCCTGGAATTAGAGCCTATGAGACATCTGATCTTCTTGACTGAACAACTACTAGACTTTCTATAGGAAGTCAGCTGTGCTTAGACTAGCAGAAACACAGTCTATAAGCCACTGTAGTAAATCACCTGATATATATGTGATATATGTGTATATGATGTACACATACATGATATACATACATATATGTATTTGTATATATCAGATTCATTCTCTACAGCTGCAAGCTAACCTTTCCATTTGACCTTTAGAGCTTCTCTTTTCTCCCATGATCTTTGTCCACTTCTCTTTCAGATCCTCTGTTCCCTTCCTTAACTCATTTAGCTGTGGTAAGTTCTTTTCATAGTTCCGTATTTCTGTGGTAAGAATTATCCCTTTGTTGAGATAAGCATTGTACTGGCTGGTTTTGTGTGTC
>JADRCD010158006.1:14177-24411 GCA_019843815.1 Montemys delectorum
TTATCCCTTTGTTGAGATAAGCATTGTACTGGCTGGTTTTGTGTGTCAACTTGACACAGGCTGGAGTTATCACAGAGAAGGGAGCTTCAGTTGGGGAAGTGCCTCCATGAGACCCAGCTGTGGGGCATTTTCTCAATTAGTGATCAAGGGGGTAGGGCCCCTTGTGGGCGGTGCCATCCCTGGGCTGAAGTCTTGGGTTCTATAAGAGAGCAGGCTGAACAAGCCATGGGAAGCAAGCCAGTAAGGAACATCCCTCCATGGCCTCTGCATCAGCTCCTGCTTCTTGACCTGCTTGAGTTCCAGTACTGACTTCCTTTGGTGATCAACAACAATGTGGAAGTGTAAGCTGAGTAAACCCTTTCCTCCCCAACTTGCTTCTTGGTTGGATTTTGTGCAGGAATAGAAACCCTGACTAAGACAGGCATCTTTTATGATGTTATGTGTTTTGCCTCCTTAGACTTTGTCTGGACAATGCCTCAGGAGGTTCTGGTCCTAACTCACAGCACATGTTCTCTCATCTTTACAACATTCTCTAAGGCCAGTCTTTCTCCATGTGTTTTCCTCACATGTCAGAGCTCAGTGTTCTGATTAGTAAATTCCTCTTATATATTTAAATTCCTCAGTAGCAGTTCTTTCTTGGGTAAATGGTTTATAGATGTTTCTTTCGTTCTGTAGGTTCTCTCTTTGTGTGTGTGTGTGTGTGTGTGTGTGTGTGTGTGTGTGTGTGTGTGTGTATGTATGTGTGCATAAGCCAGAGGTCAGTATCAGCTGCCTTTCTCCAGTTGGTTCTGTACCTTATTTTTGATACATTGTCTCTCATTGAGCCTGGAGCTTACCAGTTGGCCAGCAGAGGATACTGTGCCTCTCTCCCCAGCTGTGAGGTTATACACGCATCCTGTAACACCTGGAGGTTACCAGTTGGCCAGCAGAGGATGCTGTACCTCTCTCCCCAGCTGAGAGGTTATACATGCATCCTGTAACACCGGGCCATTGTGCTGGGAATCTGGACCCAGGTCTTCATGCTTGCACCGCAAGCACTTTACCGACTATGCCATCTCTCCAGCTCCCATGTCCGTCTTTATTCCTGTATTACACTGTTTTGGTCTCCCATGCTTTGTAGTAGGTTTTAAAGTCAAAAGTTGGAATCTGTCAAGCTTTACATTTTTGTTTCTTATGGATCACATCAGCTAGCTATATAGGGTCTTCTGTGGCTTCTTTTGAATTTTAGGAGTTTTCTCCATTTCTTTGAAGCATGTCATCGTTAGTATTCTGATAGAGAATTTCAATGAATCTATAGACCAATGGGTAGTTATTTGTTTGTTTATTAGAGAAAGAAACCTGAGAGCTATGTTGCTTTATTTTATTTTAATTTTTTAACTTTTATTGCATTATGATGAGAAAAGTTACATGATTTCAATTTATCTAAATTTGTTAACATTTAAAAACATATTTTAAGTAAATAGAATTAAATCACATTCTTGTTTCCCTTTTGTACCCCAACTCCTCCCAGAGACCCCCCTTCAATACCTACAATCTTTTTTTGTCATATTCCTTAAAATTTATAAAATATTATAACAATAAAAAAATGAGTATTATAAAAGCTGTTTGATATAAAAAAATTTAACAGTGTTATGTAGATGCTTGTCTACAGCAATACTGAAAATACATACATTTTTCTCAATATAAATTTTAAATAACTCCAAACATATTAACTGTATATTTCAAAATAATACATCACTACTAGTATTTTCTTAAATGAACATAAATATATAAAGTCTTTTTGTTTGTTTGTTTGTTTTGTATTTAGTAGAGTTTAAAATCTTGGCTCTTCCTGTGGTACAAGCCCAAAGTAAGAACAATTTTTAGACATTGGATTTCATTGTAATAAGGCTGTACTTCAATGACCCTCACATCATGAAAGGATTTACCTCCATCGTAGCTAAGCTGAGAGTTGACAGTTCTGCTGTGCCAAGAAATGAATTGTAGGCATGACTTTTGGATACAGAATTCCTGCTATGGTCAAAACTATTTGACTTGAGTGAGTGATTTTATTCTCAGCCCACAGAGAACAGGTTATATTCATTTAAGAAATGGTGTGTGTATTAAGATAGTCTATCCATAAAGTCATTCACCAACTGTTTCAATGAACAATGGTTCTGCTTGGAGGGTGGCACAGACATTAGGTGTGGGTAAGAATCTGGTTCGTTGGCTGTGATAATTTGGAAAAGCATTCATCTCAGAGAAAGAGTAACTTACAAAGTCCTCTTCTTCAAACTTGATACAAGAGCTACAAATGTCAAGCAAAGCATTCAGTCTCACTCTTTGTTGTTCTCTTTCCTACAAGCCACCTCCCAAGTTAATTGTCTATGTCTCTCTTGGGTATATAAATACTTTTGAAATATGTAAGCTGTTCTGAAAACCATAGTATAGTGTAAAAACATGAAATAAACAATACTACTAATAGAGAGGCTGAGACAGGAGAAGCAAGATGTCAAGACCCTTATGTTGTACACAGCAAGACACTGTCACAAACAAGCTGAAAGTACATATAGATTGTACAATATTGGAGCTATTTCTCCAATTACCAAATTAGAGAGACCATTGATGACAATCAACAAATTTCTAATTCCTCATATTTTTGGATTTCAATAGCTTAGGATATGTTGGTAATATTAATTTTCATATTAAGATATTAAGAAAAGGTAATTGTCACTCCGTGTTGTTTTTGTTGTAAGAGGTGGAATTAGATTTGTGTGGATTTGTTGAAAGATTACTTTCTTGTTTCTTCTAGGGTGTAGTTTTGCTCCTTATGTTGATGTTTTCCATCTATTATCCTTTGTAGGGCTGGATTTGTGGAAAGATATTGTGTAAATTTGGTTTTGTCATGGAATATCTTGTTTTCTCCATCTATGGTAATTGAGAGTTTTGCTGGGTATAGTAATCTGGGCTGGCATTTGTGTTCTTGTAGGGTCTGTATGACATCTGCCCAGGATCTTCTAGCTTTCATAGTCTCTGGTGATATGTCTGGTGTAATTCTGATAGGCCTGCCTTTATATGTTACTTGCCTTTTTTCCCTTACTGCTTTTAAAATTCTTTCTTTGTTTAGTGCATTTGGTGTTTTGGTTATTATGTGATGGGAGGAATTTCTTTTCTGGTCCAGTTTATTTGGAGTTCTGTAGGCTTCTTGTATGTTCATAGGCATCTCTTTCTTTATGTTAGGGAAATTTTCTTCTACAATTTTGTTAAAGATATTTACTGGCCCATTACATTGGGAGTCTTCACTCTCTTCTATACCTATTATCCTTAGGTTTGGTCTTCTCATTGCATCCTGGATTTCCTGGATGTTTTGGGTTAGGAGCTTTTTGCTTTTTGCATTTTCTTTGACTGTTGTGTCAATGTTTTCTATGGTGTCTTCTGCCCCTGAGAGTCTCTCTTCTATCTCTTGTATTCTGTTGGTGATGCTTGCATCTATGACTCCTGATTTCTTTCCTAGGTTTTGTATCTCCAAGGTTGTCTCTCTTTCTGATTTCTTTATTGCTTCTATTTCCTTTTTTAGATTCTGGATGGTTTTGCTCATTTCCTTCACCTGTTTGATTGTGTTTTCCTGTAGTTCTTTAAGGGATTTTTGTGTTTCCTCCTTTGGAGCTTCTAGCTGTTTACCTGTGTTCTCCTGTATTTCTTTGATGGTGCTATTTATGTCTTTCTTAAAGTCCTGTATCATCATCATGATAAGTGACTTTATATCTGAATCTTGCTTTTCCAGTGTGATGGTGTGTCTCGGACTTGCTATGGTGGGAGAATTGGGTTCTGATGATGCCTAGTAACCTTGGGTTGTGTTGTTTATTTTCTGACGATTGCTCCCAGCCATCTGGTTATCTCTAGTGCTATCTGCCCTTGCTAAATCTTACTGGAGCCTGTCTTTCTTGTGATCCTGGTTGTGTCTCAGAGTCAAGCTGTTTCTGTGATCCTGTGTTTCTGGGATCCTGTGATCCTGGGTTTGTTAGAGCACCTGGGAGTGCAGCAGCTTCATTTGGGTATTGTGGGACTGACTGCAAAGCCTGTGCCCAAGGTCTGCTCAGGACACCAGCCCAGAGAGACCAGAAGGAACCAGAGCCACTCTGCTGGCGGAGTTCCTGTGTGCCTAGTCCCGCTGGTCCCAGTCCCAGTGTTGGGACAGATGTTGTGTCCTCCTCACCTCTGATCCTGAGACTGTCAGAACGCCTGGGAGTGGAGCTTCCTCTGGGTGTTATGGGACTGGCTGCAGAACTTGTGCCCAAGGTCTGCTCAGGACACCAGCCCAGAGAGACCGGCGCTTAATTTTTTTAAACAGCTTCATTGAGATGAAATTCATATATCAATTAGTCTCCATCCATTTAAAGTGACTCAGTAGTTTTAGCATATTATATTATTGGTTACTTGGCTTGGATTTCTGTAGGCAACTTGAGCTTCTGTGAATTTACGTCCAGAATATGTTGTTTTTAGCTCAGACCTCCTCACTCTCTAGCTCTTAACGTCTTTCCAGTTCTTCTCCTATAACATTTCTTGAGCCTTGAAGGTGTGTGTGTGTGTGTGTGTGTGTGTGTGTGTGTGTGTGTGTGAAATAGACTTCCTAATTGTGGCTGAGCACCCCACAGACACACATTCTCTGCACTTTGACAAGCTCGGTGTCTCTACATTAACTGTCGTTCACTGCACAAAGACATTTCTCTAATGTTGTCTGAGAGCTTCACTAAAGTAAATACAGAAAATGTGTATTTAGAAGGTTATTTGATACTATATCCTTTTAGCAAAAATAATAGTAACATTATTTAGGCTCTTAGGGCCTATGAGCTCCTAGCCATGGGTTTTGGGGAATTTTCTAGACTTAGGTATATGATTTCTCCCATGGTGAGCCTTAACCAGAAAAAAAGCAGTTGGTTAGTTTGTCCTGCAACATTGATGCTACTATCAGACTAACAGGCATACTTTTGCCATGCTGTCTTTGTTTTGTTGAAACTACCTGCATACACAGGTAGATAAGCTTACTGATGACATTTCTCATTCAGTTGCCTGCATAGTACATTCTGATACTATCAGAGCTAAACAGAAGGAAGGAGGCTTCCAAGTCAGCAGTAGCTTGATTTCTCCAAATCCTCTGACCAGCACATGTGCAGTATTCAGCAATACGGTCTTACCAACAAATTACATAGGTACCCAAAAGCAATGGCAATAGCTTGTATTATTTTGGTTGAGTCTCTGGGACCACTCTGACCAACAACTCAAAGGGAGCTATCTCACACCTGCTACTGTGCTCTTTTATCTGTGGCTTGTTAGGGGAGCATTGTCCCCTGTGTAGAGTAACTCTATCTAAACTATTTTTTTATTCATGGCTATATCCATAAACACATATATTTAAGAAGTTTATAAAATAGTAATATCTCTGTGGTTTTAACTTTAAACTTTCAAAAATTTAAATTATATTTTTCTATAGCTAATGTGGTGTGTGTGTGTGTGTGTGTGTGAAAGAGAGAGAGACAAAGAAGGGGGAGATATTGAATCTTACTGCATACTATTTTCTGTGTGTTTTGTGTATTGAGATGTACATATATATGATTTCTGTCCTCTATTCTGTAGATATGTTGGGTCACATTTGTGCAGGGTTGAGTCATCTTTGTGTCCCTGGATGAAATTCACTCTATCATGATGTGTGTCCTTTTGATGTACCATTAAATTTTGTTTGCTATGATTTTGAGAAGTTTTAGGCCCCTGTTCAAGGATATGTTGGCAGTTGTTCTGTAGCTGTTTTGGATTCAGGACAGTATGGGCCTCATAAAAAGTGTTTGGCAGAATTCTTGTGGGTAGTTTAAGAAGAATTAGAATTAATTCTCTTTAAATGTTTTGAAGAGACCAGCAGGAGAGCCTTTAGACCCTAGACTTTTTACAGTAGTAGATTTCCAGTCACTGCTTCAATTTTATCACTCATTTTGGTCTGTTTATATTTTCTATTTATTTGTGATTCCACTTTGGTAGTTTATGTACTTAGGTGTACCTATCCCTACTGGACCTCTGGTTTGCTAGCATGTAACTTCATAACAGTATCCTGGGTCGCTAGTTTGCTAGCATGTAAATGTTCACAATAGTATCCTTCCTTGAGTTTGCTAGCATGTCACTGTAACTGCTCATAACAGTATTTCTGTTGAATCATTGATTGCTCTCATGTTTCATCTCTGGTTTTATTTAATTGGTTCTTTTTTTGCTTTGCTATTGTAGTTCAGGGTAGTCTGGCTTATATTTAAAGGCTGACTGTCTTATTAATCTTTTTATTGTTCTTGCTTAATGTGTCCCTGCCCTAAGTTTGTTTTTTCCTACTATTTTGATTTTGGCTTATTCTTTCTTTCTTAAATCTATGACATGAATGTTTCTTCAGATTGGAAAATTTCAGATTGCCACACTGGGGATAGTAGCAAGAAATCCACTACTGAATTATACTCCTAGCCCAATACTCTTCTTTTCCTTAATTATTTAATCTTTAAAAAAATGTTTTATTGATTCTTTGTGAATTTCACATCACCTTAATCCTACTTATCTCCCATTCCCTCATATCTGCCCTCTTCTCTTGCAACACCCAAAAGAAAACAAGAAGTAAAAATAGAAAACAAAAACAAAAGTCTCACCATGAAAGCTGTTATGTGTCACACAGTATGTATACCTTTCCCCCCCAAACTGCTTTCCTTGAAAAATGTTTGTTGCATCATTGGTCTGGTTTGAGGCCTCTGGTTTTTACTACACTATCAATATTGGATCCTCACTGGGACTATTCTGGGGTATCCTGTTGTTGCTCTGTGCCATGGAGATCTAACAGCTTTTGATCTGCAGGACTGGCTCCAGCAGTTCATTAATGTGATGGATATTGTGATGGGCCAACTCTGATCCCTGGATCTGGGCCTGGATGAAACTTGAGTTGGTCAGCCCATCTGCTCTCCTGTGCCCACCCCAACAGTGCAAGTGGTCCTGCTTCGCCCAGGCAAGAGGCAGGGACATGTCTCTCACTCTCACCCCCTTGGGAAGGCTCTCCCACACCCAGGTCACCAGGACTAACTCTACTGTGCTGCCCAGGTAAGGTGTATCCACTTTCCCAAATGCTGCAGTCAGTGAGGGATGGGATGGGGCCAGCAGCTTACCGACATGTCACAGCTTGGAGCGGGTAGGGGTTACATCTTTCGCATACAACTCAAATGACAAGGAGTCAGGGCCAGCTTTCCCATGCTCACACTCTCAGGGGATGGCTCATTCATACCCTTGCCACTAGGGCCAGTTCTACTGTGCTGCCCATCACTCTCACAAGCGATGCAGCTAGTGAGGTGCAAGGCCAGATCTCCTGCCTTCTTTCAAAAATATATATACATTCTTATATAAACTTCTCTCTTAAAACTGCTTTTGGTATAGCCTATACTTTTTCCTTCTCTGAAATGGCATCTCACTCTGTAGCCCTAGATAGTCTGGAACTTGCTATGTAGACTGGACTGAGCAGGAGCTCACAGGTATGCTCAACTGGCTCTGCCTCCAAAGTTCTTGAATTAAAGGTGTGTACCTCTGTACTGGCTGGTTTTCTGTGTCAATTGGACATGAGCTGGAGCTATCACAGAGAAAGGAACCTTCATAGAGGAAATGCCTCCATGAAATCCAGCTGTAAGGCATTTTCTCAATTAGTGATCAAAGGTGGGCAGGCCCATTGAGGGTGGTGTCATCCCTGGGCTGGTAGTCCTGGATTCTATAAGAAAGCAAGCTGAGCAAGCCAGGGAAAGCAAGCAAGTAATATCCCTCCATGGTCTCTAAATCAGCTCCTGCTTCCTGACTGCTTGAATTCCAGTATTGACTTCTTTGGTGATGAACAGCAATGTGGAAATGTAAGCTGAACAAACCCTTTCCTCCCCAACTTGCTTCTTGGTCATCATGTTTTGTGCAGGAATAGAAACCCTGACTAAGACAACCTCCATGCCCAACGCTGTGGCCTATACATTTTGATATGTCATGGTTTCATTTTTATTTGTTTCATGACTTTTGAAGCTTTTCTGTTATTTTCTGCAATGATTCATTGTCCAGTTAGCATTATGTTGTACAATTTCCATGTATCTATAGATTTAAATTTTTAGTTTTGTTTTGTAATTTTATCCCATTTTCTTAATAGATACAAATAGAATTTTGATTTTCTAAAACTCATTGAAACTCAGCTTGAGACTTTACATGATGTTCTGTCCCAGAGAATGTTATAGGTTCCCATGAGAATGAAGTGTGTTCTGATGGTGTTAAGTGCAACATTGTGTAAGTTCACTAATTCGGATGTTTCTTTACTGATTTTATGTGCCAGTGAGAAAATTAGAAGACAGGTGTACACTATGTCTGGCCCTTTGTCTCTTTTTATAGTTTCCACTTTAAACTTGTCTGAGGTTAATATAGTTATTCCTCTTTATTTAAAATTTCCATTTGAATGATATACCTTTTCTAGTCTCTTTTGATCTGTGTGACTAGTGAAGTGAGTTTCTTGTAGGCAGCATATGGTTGGGTTTTGTTTGTTTGTGTTTTGTTTCCTAGTTGTTTAATTTTTTAATTCATTCAGTCACTCTGTCTTTGACATTCAAGGCATTACTACCAAGTTTGACTCTCCTCTTGTTTTGTTCATAGTTTCTACTCATTTTTGTATATTCTTTCCTACCTCTCCATATCTTTGCAGTTTCATAGTTTTTAGTCATGTAGATTTGTTCCATGATGCTGTTCTGGTAGGCTTTGTACATTTGTGTGCATTTCATAATGGTGGTTCTATCCAGTCCTGGACACAAGGAATCCCCACAGGAGGTGTGAAATAAAAGTACTTGAGAAATGTTAAGAAAAATAAATAATGGTGGTTATCATTCATTTATGTGTAATGTAGGAGTCATTTCAGAATTTCTTATGGGGGTAATCTGATGGTAGTGATTTCTTTCTTTTATTTTCTGTTTATTTAGGAAAACTTTATTTCTTCTTTCTAGAAGGATAGTTTTTCTACATGTATTCTTGATTGAAAGTGTTTTTTGGTTCATTTATTTCCAGAAGTTTGACTATAGCATGCCGTTCTCTTCTGGCTTGGCAGTTATATGCCAAGAGATATGTTGTGTCTAATAGATACTTTCTCTAGCTGCCATGGACCGGGTTCGTTGCGGGGGGTGGGGGGGACCTCAATTTATGTGGGATGAGAGTTCTGGTCAGGTGGGCAATAAGTTGGCGGATGACAAATAGACTCGACACAAGGGTGTGATGAATCTGAATGTAATTGTACAAGGTGAAATTCAGGCTTAAATAGCATACAGCAAGCAGGGCAGATGAAAAGAGTCACGTAGGTGGGCGGGGGTTACAGC
Organism: Montemys delectorum; assembly: GCA_019843815.1. NCBI lineage: Eukaryota > Metazoa > Chordata > Mammalia > Rodentia > Muridae > Montemys > Montemys delectorum. The sequence continues at coordinate 23,549 of JADRCD010158006.1, forward strand.
AAGGTCAATAGGATCAGGGCGCAAGACTGAGGTCATGTAGGCAAGTGACCACTACATCAAGGTGGGTAGGATCAGATAGCCAGGTATGAAGCAGGCAGAAGAGCAATGGTGCCCTCCCCGCTGGGGCTAATTCGATATTCCTATGCTAATTGCCTGGTTCTGTTGGAGGCAAGGACTAGGAGAATCCAATCAAGCATTTCCTGCTAATTCTCTGGGTCTTGCTGGAGGCACACAGCTGGAAGTTCCGATTCTAGCTACTTCCCTTCGATTACTTTCTAGTATGTAAAACAGTTCTGACTATTGTGGGACTACCCTAAGGAATGTGCTTGACCTCTGTTGCTAGCTCTATGGAAAGCCTGTCTGGTAAGGCAGATTCCTTGAGAGAAATTCCAAGCTAAGGACAGCTAGAATTAAATTAGGATATATTGGAATATTGTGCTGGTCAGGAAACAATGCCCAATCTTAGCCATTAACGAATCACTTCATGGGGTCCCTTTATTCCTAAATAAGAGGGCGTGTTGACGATTGGAAAGACTAATCTGGAACACGTCTGAGTTAGGAGACACCAGCGACTGTCTGAATACCCAGGAGGCACAGAACTCCTTTTGGATACTTAACACCTCTCATCCTTAATCAGGCTTTTACTCCCAATAATTCGGATATGACTGGAGTAGATGAGTGGATGTGGCATCTAGCCATTTCTCCTTCTCTCTCCCGCCTCTCTCGCCCCCTCCCTCTCCCTCCCTCCCTCCCTCTGCCTCTCTTTCACTCTCTCTCTCTGTCTCATCTAGTTGATACTTTTCTCTAGCCATTCCTCTCTCTCTCTTACACACACACACACACACACACACACACACACACAC
>JADRCD010158008.1:0-12939 GCA_019843815.1 Montemys delectorum
GCCCTGGCATTCCCCTACACTGGGGCACAGAACCTTCACAGGGCCTAGGTCCTTTCCTCCTACTGATGATCAAATTTGCAGTCCTCTACTATACACATGGTGCCAGAACATTCAGTCCCACCCTGTATAGTCCTTGATTGGTGGTTGGGTCCCTGGGAGCTCTGAGGGTACTAGTTAGTAATTGTTGTGACAATAGAAGATTTAAACAGATTGTCAAACTTAGTTTGAGGCTAAGCAGTGCAATTTAGTCAGACAACAGAGAGAAGCCAGTTTGAGTCAGTAAATTTGGAAGATTAGATTGTATGGAGACTAGAAGCTTCCAGGTCTAGGCCTAGGGATAGTTAGAACAGGAGAAGAAACACTCGGGGCTCAGCACAAGCCATATATTTGCACAGCTTGGGTACAGCTCTCATCTCATCCGATTATCTGAGGAAATAAAAGAGAAATTTACAGGAGACATTTCTAATGTGACACAGGGATTACTGGAAAGCACTCTATGGCACAATGAACAGTTTTACTTCTGTTTTTCTGCTGGACACCATGGGACAATGGAGGATTATAGTAAACTGAAAATTATCAAATGCTAAGTCAAGTTAAGTCAGAAATATGTCAAGCCTATGCCTGTGGTTTTCTAATTTTCTAATTTGTAATAAACTTGTCAGAATTTGAGGCATGTGCTGGCAGAATATTTTAGTACAGACATTGCTGTACAAAATAGCTGTTCTGTAAGAAAAATGGGTCTTGGGAGAGTTTCAAATGAATGGTGTTCATGTGGCCAGGTCCCACCTTTCCCAGTACAGTGAGGCCCTGTTACTGAAGCTTAGGAACTGTTGATGTGAAGTGACAGTAAATCCTGGGACTTTTCAGATGTGCAAACCACAACAGCAATGACACAGATGCAGGGAAAGGCTGTTACTCTCCTCCAAAATAGGTCTTTTTTTTCTTACATAAACTAGCTTTTTCCAAGTTAAAATTTGGTTCATTTTACTGTAAGGCTGCCATTTCTTCCTACTGTCTGTCCATCACCTTTCTAGCTATATTATACTTTCAGAGCCATCTTAGGAAGACTCAGAATTCTGTGCTTATTGGAAGACAGAAATCCACAGCGGGGCTTTTCTGTGCTTGGCAACTTTTTACCTTCCCGTTTTTCCTCCAGTTCTCCACCCCTCCCCTTCCTCTGTCTTTCATTTTCAGTTTTTTTTTCACCTTTGAGACAAGATCTCCCCTTGCAGCTCAGACTCTTCTCGAATCTGTGGTCTCCTGCCGAAGCCTCCCAACGGCTGGGATTGGCATCATGCATCATGTTTAGCTTAAGCACACACTTTGAACTCTAGAAAGAGTTCAAAGACTTATTTTTTTCCCCAATACTTCTTAACCCTGTGTGTTTTCTTTCTCTTTTTGTCTTTTAAAAGCCTTTCCCTTCATCCTATGCTTATGTTTATGCCTCTGTGTGTGCTTGTACATGTGCAAAAGCAGTCATGGTACCTGTGTACGGGTCAAGGGGCAGATTTCAGGAATTCATTCTTACCTTCTAGCCTGTTGCCTCCCATCTGCTAGTAGTCATGCTGGGCTTACAGATATGTGACACTGTTTGACTTTTTAAAAAAGAATGTTTAAGAAGTATTTAATTATTTAATGTCAGCAAGCGCCTTTAACCACTGAGCCATACTGTTTGCTTCACATCTGCCTTTTTACTTGGGTTTCAGGGGAACGCAGGTCAATCTTGAGGCAATCTTGAGCAGCGAGTGCATTTACCTGCTGAGCCTTTCTTTCACTAGCCTCCACTTTGCATTTCCAAGAACAGAACATAGACATTGAAAAGCAAGCAGAACTGAATACACACGCGCTGTGCTTTCTTGTCTTTCTTGGCATTAGGGCTGCTTGGGGAAAGGACCAAGTCATTGTCAGTTCCATAGGTAGTAATGAAGCCCAGTGCTGCGAGTGTTTCTTTTGTTAACCCTTAGGTAGTAAATTCCTTTTGCAAAGACATTCTTGCTTTCATAACCCCCAGTCGTTACCCCATGGTGTGAGCCAGAACGGACAAAGCTCTTGGAACTTGTGAGCTATGATCATCCTGTACGCTCAGAGCTAGCTAGACAAATGCCTTGTTAGAGTCACATGGTTCAGGTAATGAGTTCTGGCTTCTGATATTCAGATTCAGCGATTGACCCTGCTGTTTCCCACTGATGGCAGCTTCTCCATCTTTGCAAACGTCTACTTTTCCATTTCTGAAGTGGAGGTAATTATCAAGTCTAAATGGCATTACATTTGTAAATAGCTTTGTATGATGTTCTCTGGTCAGCTAGCACTCAATGTCAGCTGTGGTTTGTATGTGGGTTACCATTACCACACAACTTTCTAATTTTATGAATTCTGTTGGGAATGTGATTCTATTCAGCCCTTCATTATAACCGTAACTGGGTCACCCTAAGTTAACTTTGCTTCTGAGGTGCTTCAGGCCTCACCTCACAAAATGATAATATTAATTCATCTCTTTTTAATTTATCAAGGGACTTCTACTAGTTACTAATTTAGGGATGCCTAGACTCTCGCTTCTTGTCCTTGAACTTAGATGTTGGAGATTAAGCATTAAGAGGGTACAAAGAATAACATGGTGGGACTCATGGCCCCAGGTGCATATGTAGCAGAGGATTTCCTAGTTGGTCATCAATGGGATGAGGAAGAGGAGAGGCCCTTGGTCCTGTGAAGGTTCTATGACCCAGTGTAGGGGAATGCCAGGGCCAGGAAGTGGGAGAGGGTGGGGTGGTGAGCAGGGGGAGAGGGGAGGGAATAGAGTTTTTTTCAGAGGGGAAACTGGAAAAGGGGATATCATTTGAAATGTAAATAAATAAAATGATAAAAAACTAAGTTTGAATTTTAAAAAAAAGAAAGAGGGGACAAAATAATTGCTTAGCTTTACAGCTGTTAATTTTCTTCATTTCCAAAATGGCTTTTAGTAGCAAGTAGGAGACAGGAAAAAGGCGGCTACAAAAATAAACTTGATTTAATGTGTTCTGGACACCAACTTTCCCTTACAGCTCTCCTCAAGCCTGCTGTACATGAAGTACAACCTGTGATGTATTTAGAAAATGGCCAAAGAGAATCTGGCACTAGTGGAAAGCCTGATCTCGTTCAAAAGTTGCTTTCGTGGCTGGCTGTCTGCTGCAGTGCCTGACTGTCTATTCAGTTCTGGGAAGGCCGTGTGTGTGATTTATGCTGGGCCCTGAGGAGCAAGAGAGGACAGCCTTTTTCTTTACATGTGGCCTGGAGCAGACTCCAGTGGCTGTACTCAAGTCACAGCTTTTACAAGGTCTACAGAGGACATGTGCCAGGGAAATTTTGGGGGAGTAGGTTCTCTAATGTGGAGAGGGTGGATGCCTTCAAGTAGTCCTAGGGCTACTTTATGGTATGGCCCAGGACACTGTCGTGTCCAGAATGTGTTTGCTGAATGGTGTAGTGAAAGTGGCTTCAGTATTTTTTTTTTTTTTTTTTTTTTGAGACAGGGTTTCTCTGTGTAGCCCTGGCTGTCTTGGAACTCACTCTGTAGACCAGGCTGGCCTTGAACTCAGAAATCCACCTGCCTCTGCCTCCCAAGTGCTGGGATTAAAGGTGTGTACCACCACCTTTAATGGCTTCAGTTTTACATGACTATGGACATGGAGGGAGGGCGTGGAGAATCGTTCCCCTGTCTGTTTTAACTTGCAACCATTCACTGACTTTTGTTTCTGTTAAGACTCGGCAAGAAGTAAGCGCTATAGAAATCTTATTTACTTCAAGACCCAGATCTTACTATACTTACTGGACAAGTCCAGGCTTGCCTAGAACTCATGATCTCTCCACCTCAGCTTCCCATGTGCTAGGAACGCAGATGTGTACAATATGCTTTATGATAAAAAATTAAAAGATGTTTGGTGGGTGCCATGCAGGAAGAGCTACAGCAGGCACGTAAGCTCTCTGGAGATAGCCTACCATCTTGCTCAACTGTGTTGGGAACACTCTGGTGAGGCGTGGCCCCAGGGACTTTGTCCCAGCATTGTTTCTTGCTATAGATGTTCTTCCTCATGTTATCACTGTGATACTCCCCATTGATTTGGCTTGGTGTGAATGGACACTGGGATACCCTCGATGCTTTATATAGCCTGGTGCGATTACTTTCTAGGTGATAGCTCACCTGTTGGGTAAATTTCCTGCAGATCAACATGAAGATGAACTTTCATGAATTAATGGTGCTTAGATGAATTAATGATTTCATAGAATTCTTGACTTGATTCAAATAATTTTAGGAGGGAAGTATAAGAAGATGGACTTAGTTGTTTTGTCAGAAAGATGTAACAAAGTTAGACTCAAGAATAGAATGTGCCCCCCTTCATAGAATAGTAAGTAAAGGCTGCATAATAAGAAATATGATGAGCTTTTATAAATTGCGCTAGGAAAAGAAATAAGCTTGGGACAGATTTTTGATCAAGAAAAAGACATTCTTTTTAGGTCAGGTCCAAGGATGAAGCCACAGGTGTGCACTGTGATAAAGCAAGGCCACGTGAAACTCTTGGTTTGAACTCATAATGAGCTTATAGAATGAAACACTGCTTTGATCTTACTATCAGAACTTTTGTTCTAGAAGTTACAAAATGGCTCCATCCACCAAATGTGAATATATATGTATATATGTCTGTCTGTACAACATATCTATATGTCTATATGTCTGTCTATATATATATCTGCATATATATATATATATATATATATATTCATGTGTACTTGTGAAATTGATGAAACATGTTGTTGGGACCAACAAGTGTGTGTGTGTATGTGTGTGTGTGTGTGTGTGTGTGTGTGTGTATGTGTGTGTGAGTTTGTGTGTTTATGTATGACCTCCTCTCTCTCCTTTTCTTTCTCCTTGGCTACTTAAGAGTTGAAAGAGTTCAAAGTTTATTGCTGAGCATTCTTGCTAGCCCCTGATAATTCAGTTGGCTGCTGTTAGCACCTCAAGTGCCAATGGCATACAACAACATACCTTACTGCTTTCCTCAGTTATCCAGATGCCAGACAGGCTTTCAGCAGATGTTGATTACAGAAAAAAAAATTAAGGATGAATTTTTTGTATACTTTGTATTTTGTATACTTTGTATTTGAACACACACCACAAAAGCTTCTGCACCACAAAACCCATCAAAGAGGCAACAAACTCTTCCTTCCCACCCCAGTCCACAGCCTCTACAGTAAAATGACCCACAGGAGTTATCCAAAATGGCAGCTCCTGTCAAAATGGAGGCACCGCCACATCTCCTTAGCCTGTAGCCATCACAGGAGCTACAGGAGCTGTGCACCCCATTTCCTGCCTCAGCCTATGGCCAGCATGAGCAACTGTCCATGGTGACAACTCCTTCTTTCCTACTTCAGTTTTTATGAAACACCACTGCAGGAACTGTCCGATAGGAGCTATCCACAGTTGCATCTTCTCTCCAGTCTCCTCTGCCCACAGTAGCTCCACAGAGATGGCACTTCAGCAAAGCCAGCTGCAGTAGGGAAGGACTTCCCACTCTAACCCGTGGGCCCCATGCAGGGTAAAGGGGGGTGAAAAAGCCACCAATCCCTGAGCAGGAAAGCCTACCAATTCCAGAGCTTCCCACAAAACCCCACCAATCCCTGAGCAAGAGAGCCACAAATCCCAAAGTAGGAAAATCCCCCAATCCCAGAGTTTCCCACAAAAATATACCAGTTCCTGAGTAGGAAAGTTACTAATCCCTGAACAGGAAAACCCACTAATTCCTGAACTACCCAAGCTTAGGACTTGAAATCCCACCAATCCTCACTCTGGAAATCTCTGCCCTGAGAAGCTCTGTCCTCTCAGAAATCCTATATAAGTATTGCTCTTTGTCCAATTCCCTGCTGTCTACACCTGAGGGCAGAAGGCAGCCAGCTGTCATTGGATTCATCCCTCCATACCTTGGACCCTCCAATAAATTTCCTTCATGATATTTCCTGCCTGGTGTGATTCTCATCAGAAGAAGCCAAGAAGAAAAGCAATGAAAAGAAGAGAAGTGAAGAGAAGGAGAGGGGCTGAAGCTCCTCAGCTTACCTGGGGTTACCCTCTCCTGGAGCTGCCATGTATCTGTTGAGGAGGAAACATCATCCAAGATGATATCACAAGAGATCTAGGGTCCCCTGGTGCTGCCACATCCTTCCATCTTTGCTTGAGAGACCACAGAGATCTCATGTCTCTAGCCAAACTCACTGGAGACTGAGGCTGTCAGTAGCTAGGTGAATGACTTTGGAAAGAAGATCCCCTCTTAGCAGAGCCTTTTGATGGCATACCCAGTCCACATCACGAATACAGCCTTATGGGAGACATTGAGCAAGAAGCACACACCTAAACCCCACCCAGATACCTTTACCTGTAGGAACTCAACTGAAAAACGGAGGATTCTTGTGAGTTGAATGTGAAAATTCTCCCATAGACTACCTTTTTAGCTTAGAATCACAGTTACTAAGTCTCTTAAAGATTCAATTTCTTCATTGATCAGATCAGATAGGAGTGATAACAACACTACTGTAACAGATTGACAACTGAATTAAAACAATTGTAGTGTTGATAGCAGTGGCTAACAAGACTGAATTACTAAGTGTTATATAGTGAAGTGTTGGTTAAATACATGGCCCTAAAAGTTTAGTGAAACATAAGCAAAAAGTTCCAGATTAAAAAACATATTCATTTTTATTTAAGTGAATGTATACCTATGTGAGAGGTATGTGCATGTGGTGTGAGTACCCTGGGAGACCAGGGTCTGATGTAGTCTAGACTAGCTTTGAACTTGCCATTCTAAGTGCTCAAGTCATAGGCCCGTACGATGGTATTGTCATTAGAATTTCTCTGCTGAGTAAGTTGGTGAGATGACTCCCAAGGCACATATGAGCAATGTTTCCACACTCTTGCCTGCCATTTGATTCTGACATGTCTGGGCTACCTGTGAACCTTGAACGCATCTCTACTCTGTGTGCATTTACCCAGCAATGCAATTGTTTGTCTGTGCCTGTGCCTTACTCACTAGACTATGACCCTTGGGAACAGTGATTACATGCTTTTGGTGGCCAGGTAAGTGATCAATACATATGTGCAAGATGAATGAATAGGTGACTGCTTTATTACAATTCCCTAATCTTTATTAAGAACAGGCATTTGTTTTCCTATTATTTTGTTTTATTTTATTTTATTATTTTTTGTTTTGTTTTGTTTTTTGAGGTAAGGTCTTTCTATGTATGTAGTCCTGGCAGCCTTGGAGGTTGCTATGTAGACCACACTTGCCTCCAACTCAGTTCCTTCTGCCTTTGCTTCCCAAGTGCTAGGATTGAAAGTGTGCACCACCACACTCAGCTCCTCTTCCTTCCCTCCCTCCCTCCCTCCCTCTTTCATTCCTTCCTTCCTTCCTTCCTTCCTTCCTTCCTTCCCTCCTCCCCTCCCTCCCTCCCTCCCTCCTTCCTTCCTTCCTTCCTTCCTTCCCTCTTCCCCTCCCTCCCTCCTTCCTTCCTTCCTTCCTTCCTTCCTTCCCTCCTCCCTTCCTTCCTTCCTTCCTTCCTTCCTTCCTTCCTTCCCTCCTTCCTTCCTTCCTTCCTTCCTTCCTTCCTTCCTTCCTTCCTTCCCTCCTCCCTTCCTTCCTTCCTTCCTTCCTTCCTTCCTTCCCTCCCTCCCTCCCTCCCTCCTTCCTTCCTTCCTCCTTCCTTCCCTCCCTCTCTCCCTCCCTCCCTCCTTCCTTCCTTCCTTCCTTCCTTCCTTCCTTCCTTCCTTCCCTCCTTCCTTTCTTTCACTTTCTCTCCCATTCTTCCTTCCTTTCTTTCTCTCTTTCTTTCTTTTCTTAAACATCAGAGATCATGGTATGCCATGCCAAATTGTGACTGTGAAAGATCTTTGGGCACAGCATCCCAAATATGCCAATTTTATTCATTGAGTATTTGGAACTAAAATCATTATAAAAACAGAAAATGCAGGACAGGTTTTCCCCAGATTTCCTCTATCTGCAGACAGATCATGAAGAAGGAAAACAATGATCCCCAACTTCTTAGGGAGCTTTATCAACAAGCAGATACCATCAAAGCTAGCACATCTCCCCCATTCTTTTAAGTACTGCCTATTGAAATTACACACTTACCTCTATGTCTAAATTTCTTCCTTCCTTCCTCCTTTCCTCCCTTCCTCCCTTCTTCCCTCCCTCCCTTTCTCCCTTCCTCCCTTCTTAGATATGTAAGTTTGCAAATCCCTACTTTGGGAGTGTACATTTCCCTCTATGACATCCCATACATGCAATATTAATTGTTAAGTGGTCATGTTTTCTCTAGTTAATCTACCTCCTGACAGTGTGTCTCATAGAACAAGTTCTCCAACTTAGGAGGGTAGAAAGGTTTGTATTCCCTACAATATTACTTCATCATCAATCACCATTTATGGAGAACCAATATATGTTTTGTATATACTTCTTGGTTTACAAAATACATTTTTATATAATGTATGTTGGGTTTCAAAGTAGTTTCTCACAGTCCTGAGAATGCAGAAGCCTGAAGATTTCTGTAAGATAATTATGCCTGGTTGAGGTATTGTGGCAACCACATCCTTTACTGTGAGCAGGATATGACTTTCTCTAGACATGCTATTGTCTACAAGCTCTTTGAATCGGGATATAATGATATCTTTGAATTCCCTACAAAATATAAATTATTGTGGGGCATCCATCAGAGTAAGGCTACTTGGACATGGGTTTAAATCGACAGGAAGTCTTCATTAGCTGCTTGGTAACTACACTGTGTGCTTAAAAGCTCACCCCCAGAAAAGCTTGGGACTGTGCTGGGATATTTGGGATGCCAGTGTAGTCTCAAGATTTTCTCAGCTTGAGTTTTTAAGCATAAAAACCATATCCAGGATTGACATACTTCAGTTAGTAAGAACAGTTAGCCAGAAGTGGAACTACAGAAACCAAAAAAAAGCAAGGTTAGTACATTTAGAGATGTTCCTAGAACTATGAACTTTGATGAATTAGGTCTTTGTGTTAATCCGGGCAGGTGGTGCTGTCTACATGCTGATTTTTATGGTCTGAATGGTCCTTCCATCATGAAGTTAGTCGTGCTAAGGTCTGGGGATTGTTATGCTAATCAATGCCAGCAATATAGAAAAACGATTATATGTTTTGAGAAAGTGGAATTTTTTACCAGGAATGTAAGGTTGGCTTAACATCACAAAACAAATCAATGTTATATTTATTACATTAAAGACATAAAAGATAAAATCTATAATCTGTTATAAAAATATTTGACAAAATTCACCATTACTCCTTGCTATAAAAACAAAACAAAACAAATAAACAAACAAAACCAAGGGATTGTCAAGCTGATAAAGAGAATTGTGACAATGAGCTTTCCTGCCTGAATGTAAGCAACTGTGAGACTCAAGTATGTTTACAAATACCTAGGTCATAAAGCTGGGCTCCTTCCCCAACTAGCTCATAACTTAGTATCCTGTTTATTCTAATCTAAGTTCTGCCATATGGCTGGTTACCTCTGCTTAGTTTTAGTGAATCGTTCCTCTTCCATGTCCTGGGGCAAATCCTCCTACATTTGACTCTCCCTAAGAATGCTTTTTTCCTTCAGGATGTCAACCTTCTATTGTACCTTTTTCCGTAGGTCATAGGATTTTTTATTGACAAGTGATGCATCCATACAACACACAAGATATTCTCTCTACAGAAAATATTTTAAAAAGTCTATTAGGCAAGATCATACTGAGTTGCTAAAAACATTAAAAATAATAGCAGTTTTCCCTTATGCCTAGGGACAAGACAAAGTTGTCTACTGTCACCATTTTTATTTAGTATTTCACTCGCATTCTCCAGAGTGGAGGAAATTGCAGTGACTTCTTAAAGGAATATGGTTCTTCTTGAGTTATAAAAGTGTCTAACAAATCATGGTGATATTATATAACTGTACATCGATAGAAACATTTAACTACAAACTTTATACAAGTAGAATTTATGTATAGAAATTACATTCAATACTACTATTAAAATTCATCATTATAATGTTAAAATCATAAACGTGAAAGATAGCTAAGCACTGAAATTGTATTTAGAAGTATCTTACAAGCATATCCAGAATTACTACACTTTACTAATTCCTTATGTGCTTTTGAAAATAACTAAGATGAATATCAAAATTAACCATCAAGCCTACCCTTTGTCAAACTGACACTCAGCCACATTTCCTTATACCATAGTGATCTTCTCACAGAACTGATGACGTCACATTTCCTTATACCATGGTGATCTTCTCATAGAACTGATGACGTCACATTTCCTTATACCATAGTGATCTTCTCATAGAACTGATGGCGTCTCCATTCATTCACTTAGCCTCCTAGAGTCCCCATAACTTTACCTGGCTCGGTATTGTTTAAAAAAAATATTGAGGCATGTAGGTAACACCCTCTGAGACTGCTAGTGCTCTTCAATTGTCCCCTTCAATTTATCCTTTTGCATAGCTTGACACACATTGGTGACATTAAATAAATAAGTTGTAATTAATACAAAAAAAGTTCAAGTTTATCTGGGTTGGTGGCACATGCCCTTAATGCCAGAGTTTAGGAGTCAGAGGATGGCGGATCTCTTTGAATTTAAGGCAAGCTTAGTTTTCCCACCTTATGATACATGCTTTCCTTCCCACCATCTCTTCCCAGATCCTCCCCACTTCCTTATGTACCCAACCTTGTGTTCTGTTTTTCATTCCCTCTCTCTATTTCTTAAAAACAACAACAAACAAAAATAAAAATCAAACAAATGAAAGACAAAAAAAAAACAAACAAAATGATGCAAAATTACACACACATGCAAACACACACACACACACACACACACACACACACACACCATCGAGTTTGTTTTGTGTTGGCCAATACTCCTATTCATGGGTCTACCCCGGAGTATGGTTGATAGACCCAATGATGCTCTATTGGAGAAAAATAGGGCATGGAACTATGCAGAGAGTTCTCCAAAGATATAATATAAATGGCAGAGAAACATTTAAAGAATTGTTTAACATTCTTAGTCATTAAGGAAATGCAAATCAAAACTTTCAGATTTCATCTTACACCAGTCAGAATAGCCAATGTTCAACAGAACAATCGCGGCTCATGGTAGCAAGGTTAGGGGGAAGAAGAACAGTATTTATTGCTGGTGGTAGTATAAACGGATACATCTACTATAGAAATCAGTGTGGTTATGCCTCAGGAAGTTGTGAATAGATCTAACTCAAGATTCAGTTATACTACCCTTGGACATATAACTACACATCCTACTACAGAGACACTTGCTCGTCCATGTTTGTTGCCGCTCTATTTATAACAGCCAGAGATTGCAAACAATGTACACATCTGTCAATGGTGAACAGACAATGAAAGTGTGGTATATGTATACAAAGGAATATTATTCAGCTGTAAAAAAATTAAGCTATGAAATTAACAGGGTGGATGTAGAAAAATATCATTCTAATTGATGTAACTCAGACTCCAAAAGACAAATATTGTGTGTGTGTGTGTGTGTGTGTGTGTGTGTGTGTGTGTGTGTGTTAGTTTTTAAGCTTTGGATTATGGAGAGACAAAAGGGTGACTTGAAGAGGAGAATTAAATAGGAAGGAGTATAAGAAAGAAGAGTGAAGGAGGGAATATGAGAGACAGCTAATACCAAAGGTCTTTAAAAAAATCATATGAAAGCTTATTATTGTAGATACTTCCTTAAAAGATATCCATATGTGAAAGGAATCTAAATGAGGTCACCAAGTAATAGGGAAGACAATGTTCTAGACATCTTATACCACAATATAGTGGTATGCACTTAATTATATCACCACACATAGAGAAGTCAAGTTGGTACCTCATCCGAAACCTTACCCTACTGACTAGTGTTCATGGTGTTTACTTTACACACTACCAGAGGAAAAGGTCGTCAATGTCACCAAACAATAATTCTTATAGACTGAAGTGTGGTACTGTCACTATGACCTAATTGTTTGGATACCTTATTGTTGATCTGTGTCATGGAGATCCTGCATCTTTGCATTTGTAGGACCATCCCCTTCACATACTCCAGCACTTCTCTGATGAGGTAGATGTTGGGGTGGGTCAACTCAAAGTCTTGGATCAGAGCCTGGGTGGTAGCTGAACTGTTCAGTCTGCCAGCTGTCCCACACCAACACCACTATTTCCACACTACCAGGGCAAGCTTTCCAGTACTGCCCAAGCTCGCTCATCCAATGTTGCAGTCAGCAAGGAGCAGAATGAGCTCTCCTGCTGTCGTGCCTGCAGGGCCAGCTCATCTGCACACATGCTAGCAGGGCCAGCTCGAGTATGCTGCCCAGATGAGGTGCAGATCCCACTCTCCTGAGTGCTGCAGGTGGTGAGGGGCAGAGAACTCTTCTGGGACTAGCTCTCCCATTTGCCTTCGGTGGTCTCAGGTGCGCTATTCCCTGTCCATGCTGTGTGGACTGGGCAGCTGTCATCTCAGGCTTGTTCTCTGTCAGGATCATGTGGCACAGGATATGTGTCATAGCCCACATGATCTACCTGTTGCAGCTGCATGACACTGGACTCAAGAAAATAAATTCTGGGACCTGACTGCCAGGAGCCATAGCTATAGTACCAGCTCTGGCAGAAGCTTCCTAGCCTGCAAAGTAATGGCCACTGGGGATGCCATCTTAACTAGGAACCTGTGGAGAGGTCACACTGCATGTTTTTAAAGTAAAATATAATTACATCCTTTCATCCACTTTATCCTTCCATTTCCTTCCATAAGCCTTTCTTCTCCCTGATCCTCAAAATCATAGATCATAGCCTCTTTTCTTTAAACTGTCATCTGTCCCTATCTATCTATCTATCTATCTATCTATCTATCTATCTATCTATCTATC
>JADRCD010158015.1:0-27781 GCA_019843815.1 Montemys delectorum
GAGAGAGAGAGAGAGAGAGAGAGAGAGAGAGAGAGAGAGAGAGAGAAAGCCATCAGCCTCAGCAGCAGGCCCCACATTGGTATAACAACTTTCAAGTATATTTACAAACATTTTGTACCTTGTTAACATTTTCCAGAGAAACCAAACTTGTCACCCATAGGTGTTTGAGTTTGATGGCATCTGAAGTGATTGGAAGTGATTCTTGCAACTTTAAGTTCTCTCCCCAGATTCCTAGTAATCCTTCCTTGCTAATAGTTAAGTAACGACTGGAACTTTTTAAGAAAACTACTTTCTGAATAATGTCCTTGTGTTTTCCTGGGAGGAATTCAAGGTCCTTCCATTGGGGAACGACTGTTGCCTTTGCTCGTTCATCTCTCTCATAAAGCGATAACAGTATAAATGAAGTCAGCTTGCCCCAGTCAATGAAGCCATCCCGGGCCACATCCACTTTGTCAAAGAGTTCTCCATATTCTTCCTTTGTGCCCCAACCCACAGTCTCTGCCATCTTCTGTATGAATTCTTCTCTGAGCATACAAATGGTTTGGCTTGGATCTTGGGACTAGAAATGAGAATAGAGAAGGAAAAGAACAGAAAATTCATCACAGAAAGAAGAGCATTATGCTGTCTCCAAGTTGATTTACTTAGCAATTCTTGAGTATGGGAAGAAAAGCATCTTCTATTTTTTTTTTGGGGGGGGGTTCTATACTTATATGAATTTGGGCAGGAGAGATAAATAATTTATAGAGCTGGAAGCTACATGTTCAATTAAAAATGTTAAGAAAGAAGAGTTAAAGAATATGTGTTGATAGAAGGGGGATTGCAGACATTGTAGAACATTAATTAGGGAGCTAGAAAAGGCAAGGTAAGGATTCAGGAAGAAAGCATTCCTCATAACAATTTTATTAGCTAATGAAATCCCATTTTGGACTTCTGACCTCCAAACTGTACACTAAAATTTCATATTTAAGCAACTAACTTTGTAGTAATTCTTCATAGCAGCAACAGAAAGCGAATATAGTGGTTTATAGAAGGAGGTATAAACCCTGGAAAAAGCTTGATAGAGCTAAGAAAATTACAACATAACAAAATTTCAAGGGTTAAGAAATCTACTTCTATAAACACCGTATTATAAAAAACACTGAAACTATAGTTATAATCCATAAAGTGTCTGCAAATGGAAAGTTAGCAAATACTAAAGCATGACTCCCAGGGAAACACAGGGACAGATTTCTACAAATCTCTAGGCACCCCATTCTCAAAAGGGGCTCATATATGATTTTATTTGATGTATATTTCTATTGAAAAATACCGTATTTAACATTATTGCTACCTCTTCCTAACTGATTTTACAACCAATAGCATTGTAATTCATGACTAAATGAAATCATTATGCATGCTTTGGAATTTTCTAATCTTTTTTAAAATGAGAACAACAGTGACATTTCACAACTGTACCCAAGGACCATTTTAAACAGCAAATCATGAGGAGTAAGATAGGAAGTTGATAGAAAGAAAGGATAGAAAGTTGAAAGAAAGGAGGGAGGTAAAGTCCACAGAAGGGAAACTGAGAAAGAAGGAAGAAGGAAAAAAGGAAAATGGGGAAAGGGAGGGGAGAGAGAGACAGCAACAGAGAGAGAGAGAGAGAGAAGAGAGAGAAAGTGGCTCCAAAGAGATGAGGAAGACAGCACTTCCCTGTGTTACAGTGTCTGAGCTTGAAGGAGGCTGAACGTCAACATCATGGAATTTCAACCTCCCGTGGTCTTGTTGGTAAATCAAGGAGACCCACAATTTTCCCTATTTTTTACATCCCTGGAAGGACCACTATAATGCTGAGAGTAATGACTCATACTCACTAGGACAATACAAAGAAATTAGAGTGGAAAGCAAATCCAAAGTCTGCACATATTTCAAGTAACAATTGAGCTTAATATACATATTGGGATTTGGGAAGAAGGAATCAGCTTTCCTCAAAAGGAACCAAAGAGTGAGGAAACACCTAGTATATGAGGTACTGTGTAATAAAGATGTGTTTTGTTGCCATGTGTCTTGGTAATTGATCGCATGACCCCCCTCACTCATCTCTGTTAGGTCCATTTGAATCATAACCTGTGTCAGCTTCATTATTTCTCTGTGTAGCTTCTGTCTCAATGACCTGAGGATACTAGAAGGAAGACTCCTTCCCAGTGAGTCTAACGACCCCCAAGAAAACAAAAATAATTTCAAACCATTAAAACAAATAGAAGACTCTCTCTCTCTTCTCCTCCCTCTCTCTTTCTCTCTCTCTCTCTCTCTTGCTCTCAACTGCCACCCAAAATAACAAGAAGTAACAATCATTGGTCAATAATATCTCTCAACACCAATGGATTCAATTCCCCCAGTAAAAAAGACACAGGCTAACAGCATAAACAGAATCCATTATTCTGCTGTATACAGGAAATGCGTCAGGAACAAAGAGAGACCAGCTGTAAAAGGAAAGTTCACAGCACTAAATGACCTCATAAAGAAGTTGGAGAGTTCTTATACTAAGGAATTAAAAGCATATATGAAGGATCTAGAAAAAAAGAGCAAACATACTCAGGAGGAGAAAACAGGATAAAATCAAACTCAGGGTTGAAGTCAATCAATTAGAAGCAACAAAAACAAAACAAAGAATAAACAAAACCACAAGAGTGGCTTATTTAAGAAAATCAACAAGATAGCCAAACCTTTAGCCAAACTAACTGAAAGCCACAGTACCCACACTAACAAAGTCAGAAATAAAAAGGGAGACATAAAAGAAACTGAGGAAATTCAAAAAATCATTAGGTCTTACCTCAAAAACCTGTTCTCGACAAGATTAGAAAAACCTAATAAAATGGATGATTTTCTAGACAGATTCCAAATACCAAAGCAAAATTAAGATAAAGGAAAACTATGTGAATAGTCCCATAAGCCTGAAGGAAATAGAAACAGTCAATAAAATTCTCCCATCCAAAACAAAGCCATGGGACAGATGGTTTTAGTATTGAATTCTTCCAGACTTTCAAAAAAGAGCTAAGGGCAATAGTCCTCAAACTAGATTCTCTAAAATAAAACAGAAAGAACGCTACCAAATCATTCTATGAGGTGACAGTTACCCTGCTGCCTAAACTGCACAAAGACTCAACAAAGTAAAAATAAAAAAATCAGACCAATTTCCCTTATGAACATTGACGCAGAAATACTCAGTCAAATCCAAGAACACACAAAGACATCATTTATCATGATAAAACATACTTCATCTCAGGGATGTGTAGACGTTTGATACACAAAAATCCATCAACATAATCCACCATATAAACAAACTGAAAGAAAAAAGCTACATGATGATCTCAAAAGAAGCCGAAAAATCATTTGACAAAATTCAGCACCCATTTATGAAAAAGTCTTGGAAGGGCAGGGATACAAGGGCATGCCTAAACTCATTAAAGCCAACACCCAACATCAAACTAAATGGAGAGAAACTTAAGGCATGTTCTTTAAAATCTGCAACAAGACAAGCCTTTTCCATTCTCCCCATATATCTTCAATATAGTACTTGAAGTTCTAGCAAGAGCAATAAGAAAACCAAAGGAGATCAAGGAGATACAATGTGGAAAGGAAAAAGTCAAAGTACTGCTATTGGTGGATGATATGCTAGTATATAAAAGCAACCCCTAAATTCCATAAGAAAACTACTATAGCTGGTAAACCCCTTCAAAAATGTGGCGGGATACAAAATTAACTCAAAGAAATCAGAAACCCTCCTTTATACAAACAATAAACAGGTTAATAAACAAGTTGGAAAGTAAATACCCTCCACAATAGTCATAGAATTATAAAATATCTTGGTAAGACTTTAACCAAGAGAGTGAAAAACTTATATGACAAGAACTTCAAGTCTCTGAAGAAAGAAATTGAGGAAGATATCAGAAAATGGAAAGATCTTCCATGTTTATGGATAGGTAGGATTAACACAGTAAACATGGCCATCTTACCAAAAGCAGTCTACAGACTCAGTGAAATTCTCATCAAGACTCCAACACAATTCTTCACAGACATGGAAAGAAATATTCTCAACTTCATATGGAAAAACAAAAACCCAGGATAGCTAAAATGATCCTGAACATTAAAAGAATTCCTGGAGGTATCACTGTCCCTGACTTCAAGATGTACTACAAAGCAATAGCAATAAAACTGCATGGTATTAGTGTAGCAACAGACAGGTGGATCAATAGAATAGAAACAAAGACTCAGAAATAAACCCACACATCTATCAACACTTAATTTTTGACAAAGAAGCCAAAAGCATAAAATAGAAAAAGGAGAGCATCTTCAACTAATGGTGCTGGTCTAACTGGATGTGTATATGTAGAAGAATGCAAATAGATCAATATTTATCACCCTACATGAAACTCAAGTCCATGTGGATCAAAGACCTCAACATAAATCCCGACACACTGAATATAATAGAACATAAAGTGGGGAATAGCCTTAAGCTTGTTTGTACAGGAAATAACTTCTTGAACAGAACACCTATGGCTCAGGTGCTAAGATCTAGAATTAGGAAATAGAACCTCATGAAACTCAAAAGCTTCTGAAAATTAAAGAACATCATCAGTAAAATGACAGCCTACAAATTGGGGAAAATCTTCACGAATCCAATATCTGACAGAGGCTAATATCAAAAATATACAAAAACGTAAGAAGTTAGACACCAACTATCCAAAAAAAAACCAATTTAAAAATGGGATACAGAGCTAAACAGAGAATTCTCAACAGAGGACTCTCAAATGGTCAAAGAAGACCCTAAAGAAATGATCAATCTCCTTAGTCTTCATAGAAATGGAAAACAAAATGACTCTAAGATTCTGTGAATCACAATGGCTAAATTTAAAACCTGAAAAGACAGCACATGCTGGTTAGGTTGTGGAGCAAGGGAAATATTCCTCCACCGCTGATGGGAATGCAGTGGTAATCAATTTGGCAGTTTCTCAGAAGATTCGGGCTAGTTCTACCTCTCGGGCTATACCACTCCTGGGCATATACCCAAAAGATGTGCTACCATCCCACAAGAATGGTGCTCAACTATGTTCATAGCATCTTTATTCATAATGGCCAGAAAGTAGAAACAACCTAGATGTCTCTCAGCTGAAGAATGGATACAGAAAATGTGGTATATCTATACAATGGGATACTACTTAGCCATTAAAAACAAGAACATCATAAATTTTGCAGATAAGTGAATGGTCCTAGAAAATATCCTGAGTGAGGTAACCCAGACCAACTAGAACGGGTTTGATATATTCTCACTTATAAGTGATATAGCAGTAATAATTGGATATTAGCAATAAAGTACAGGTTAACTGTGCTCTGATCAAGAGACCCAAAGAAGCCAAATAACAAAAAGAGTGCAAGGGAGGATGGTTTAATCTTTCTTAGAAGGGGACACAAATAGATATGGGGGGTTTGCTAGAAGGAGGGAACTGAGTCAAAAGAGGGGATAGAGAGAGAAGCAGGACAGGGAGGATCACATGTGTGGAGAGCAGGGAAGAGAAAAGGAAGGTGGGGTGGGGTGGGGGGATGGGTAACCTCTAGGATGTGCCAGAGACCTGGGATGGAGAAAGGACCAAGAAGTTCTAAGGGGGCATCTCTAGCTGAGATTTCTAGCAGTGAGGGGATATGGATGCTAAAGTGATCACTTTCTGCAGCCAGGCAGGACTCCCAGTGGAAGTGTAAGGATAGCAGACTGTCAGTGTACATTCTACAAGTAATAACTATATTGTATTGCTAAGAGCAGGAAACCACTGATAGTTATATAGAAACAACTGCATTATGTGCCTTCAGCGATATGTAATTTCAAATGTAGCATGAAAACAAGTTATGTTTCCTAAAGTAATAAAAACAGCTGTATAAAATTTTTTTTTTGCATGTTGACATGCTAACATGCGCCCTGAGAAGAGATGAGAAATACTCCAGTCTATGAGCCTGATGAAAAGTGATAGAGGTATGTGTCACATCCTTGGTGGTTCTATTAGTAATGGTTCAAGTTTAGTTTAAGTTTAAAAATAAAACCACTTTTTAGATGACTTTGTTTAAAATGTCTGTGCTAGTCATTCCTAATACTAGCTCCATAAAACTTATGTTTTGAGAGCATGTGTTTATAAATTCCATGTCAGCTTGAATAAGTTGACAATTAATGTATCCTCCATATATATATAATGTATACCTAGTATCTACAATAATTTAACATATATATAAACTCAATAAATTTAAATTATCTGCTAACGTGGTTCAATAGTTCCACACTCAAAAGGTTAAGGAACCTATAATTATAGTATTTAGTATTGATAGTTGTTTAGTTGTCTAAATATACAGATGGGTTTTTTTGTCTCTGCCATCAATGACTCTTATATGAGAGTTTGAGAGAGAGAATTTGAGGTATACATTACTGTTAATTTTATTAAGTTATATTCTTTATAAGGAGGGCTTGTTGCATATTGAGTAAATCATCTAAGAGATTTACCAGGCGATCAAAATATATGTAGGAGGCCCCACAATAAAACCAGAATAGCCTGAAGCTCTCCTTCGTGGTTACTTATCATTGTCAACACAGAGACTAGCTTAGCTAGAAACCATTCATGCTCTTCCAGTTGCTCTTCATCAGAAGTACAAATATCAAACTACCCTCACCTAGCTTGGTAAAAGTAAAGTTTACCTGGTCCTAGAAACTGTGACTATCACTGTACAAAATCAACATCTCACTAGTGTGAATAGCCGTGTCTTCTGTCTCTTGAGTTACTTTTGATGCTCTGTAAAGTCAGAGGAGGTCCCCATTCTGGATGGATGGGATCCTTAGCAGGAAATAACTCCATTAAAAAGAAACTAAAAGAAAACCCTGAATATGTAAATGTTTGGACATACCATCATTTAATTGTTGAATTTTAGAATGCTCAGCATCCCCCCCCCTCTTATACACACATATACATACAATATACCTGTTAACTAGAGTCTTGACTTTATGACTGAATTTGGCATGTTTTATGTAATTTTGTTAAGTTTTATCAATTTTGTTAAGTTATTCTTCAGTTTGTTTGAGGCTCTAGAGAGATAAACTGTATTAAAAACAGTCAATTATTAACAAAAAACCCGTCAATTAGACTAAACACCAACTATTATTGCTCTAGATACAGCTAAATTCATAAGCATATATTTAGCATAGGTATAATAAAATTGAGGTATTTTATTTAATTATAAAATGGTACTAAATACTTAGTTCGATTTTCTTAAGTGGACATTGAGTCACTCTAATAAAGCTGTCCTCACAAGGGAAAGTGTTAGTTTAAAAGTGAGACGTTCAGAGAAAACTGTTCCGTGATGTAAACATCGTTCTTACCGCTCTTTGCACCTGGTCTAGCCTTCTTGAACTAAAAACTTAAATGTTCTCAGCTCTCAGATGTCTCATTGAATTCAGACAAAACGTATACGCAATTGAGAAACGTATCATTCTTCTGCCTAGCATAACATTTTAGATTATTTGTCATGTTGATTTCCTAAGAAAACAACCAGGCACTGACTCGTTCGTTTGTTTGTTTGTCTGTTTGTTTGTTTCTGAGAATATCCAGAATGCACAGCTCTTGATTATCTCACTTGGCACATTTTAGACCTTAGAAAATCTGTGTTCTGAATATCCTTGAAATATAGAACATTATAAAAATCATTTCATTTTAATATTTATGAGAACTGAGCTCTGAACCTGTGTTAAACTCTAAAAATATTCCCCTTTAAAGAAACCTGACATCCCTTTTTGGCACTAAGGAAAAATTGTGTATTTTTAACCGGTAATGGCTAAAAACTAAACTCTCCTATAATGATCATTTTTCTGGACATTTTTCAAGGAAAGAATCAAAATTACAATGTATTATCTACCAAATGGCACCATGCCATATACAAATAGAAATATATAAATAGCTGTCGTTCATTTTGATTTGTCCATTTACCTCATACCTGGAAGCTATGCCTCTAAAGTGTACACTTACCTTTACCACCACAATACACTATGGAGACCTACATAGATAATTTAAGGAGTCTTTATTAATAAGCATTTCTACTATTTTCAAGGTGCTGGTTTTATATAAACAAGCCTACAAATACATCTAAAAGCTCAATTAAGTAACTAATTTTAAAAAAATTCCTAGAAGCATAATTTCTGAGACAAATATATTATTTTAATAGACATGCATAATTTTTATTATTTGAGAATTTCATACTTGTATGTATTGAGGTTCAATAAAACCGACAATCCCTCCCCTCCCCCTACCTCTTTTCCCTTCCTACTCCCTGTGTTTTGTTTTTTTAACTCACTGAGTTCTCTCAGGACTGTCCACGTGGGCATGAATGTAGGACAGTTTGCTGGAACATGTTCCTCTCTGAGAACACAGGGTTTTTTGTTGTTTTGGTTTTTATGTTGTTGTTGTTTGTTTTCTAAATCTTCAGTTTTCTTCTACCAGCAGCTGTCAGTTGGGAACAGCACCTCAGCTAGGGTTAGAACCTCATTAATTCTTTCCCCATTCCATGTTGAGAATTTTGGATACTTTAATGTTGAGTATGAGGTCGGCTGTGACTTCATGTGTACAAGAGGCCTGCCATGCCTGGCAAAAAACAAACAAACAAACAAAAAAACAGTTTTGTTGCAGATGTCTACTCTGGCTCTGACATTTCTTCTGTGCTTTATTCTGTAATGAACCCTGACCTCTGATGTGCTGGTGATACAGATATCTCGTTTAGAGCTGAGCCTATGTGCATGACTTGCACATTGGCCAGTCATGGGTCTCTGTTGTAATGTTTTTCTCACAGGCTTTCTAGTCCAATATTCTAGTTTGTGCCTTTATCTTGGGGAAATGAGTCCAATAACAAAGTTTTTACTTAAAGATGCATATTAATTCCTGACACTTCCTTGATTTTGCAGTGTTTTCTCAGAATGCTGTAGATTAACTCTCCTGACATAATTTATTCATTTTCTGGGACCTTCTAAGGAGTGTTTATCCTTCTCTTCAGACTGAAGTATCTCTTCTAGTATTTTCTGCACCACTGGTTTAGAAGTCACAAATTTATCTTATCTATTTTTATCATAGAGTTTTTATTTCTTCTTTATCTTTAGTGGGTAGATTCATTGAGTAGAGTAGTCTGAGTTGACCACAATTATCTTTTATAACTTGAATTATATTCTTCCAGCCATTCTGGGTTTAAAGTTTCTGTGTTTAAATATACATTACTGAGTCTGATTTTAAAAGTTATTTGACCTTTCTCTGGTCCTGTCTATTTGATGTTCTATACCTAAGTATACTTGGTATATTTGGATGGGCATCACATTCTTAGGCTTGGAGACTATGACTCTTCCTATTCTATATGTTTCACTATAGTATTCTACTTCTATGCTCATAATTTGAAAATTAGATTTTTATTCTGTCTGATTTGAGTTACTTTAACATAATTATAATCTTTTTTTCTAAATCCTCTTTTTAGAATGTCATTTTCATTAAGGACTATTACTGTAGAATTGGGGGGGGCAGCGGTAAGAGACATGCTATTTTGGTTTTCCTGTTGTCTTGTTTTTCAGAATTTTATGTCTAGGGTATGTTGGTTAAGTTTTTCTTTTTATTCAAGTAATGTTATTTTTTGTTCAAGTAACTTTTCCTTTTAACACAGTTATTTACAATCTTCAGGAAAGAGCAAATGTGTAGTAGGGTTGGAATATAGATTTCCTCTGTCAGATATTTAGAGTGATAGTCTCCATTCTAACTTCTTTTTGTCAGTTATAGCTTGGTGCTTATAAAGGTTTGGTCAAAGATCTCTGAGAAAATTCGCGTAGTAGTGTGAAACAACTGTGATTCTCAAGACTGAGACAACTGGTATCAGTCAGGAAGCTGGTAGTGCCCTGCTGAATACCAGAAGAGAGTATGGGATAGATGGAAAGTCTCTGGCTAGGATCTGGCAAACTCAAAAGAAGGGGGAAAGTAATTGATCCTTAGAAAATGGCTTTGGGGGTATGATGTGACATGGATAAAGAGTTGCCTAAAAGTGGACCCATGAGTAACCTATTTGAGTTTCCAGACCACATTGCAGGGGGAGGTGTGGATAGAGCCATCATAGTGGAGAAGGCAGCAGGTTATAATAGGGTGGGGTGGGGGTAGGGCCAAAGAGAAGGTAATAGGTTTGGCAAGCTGTCAGCAACAGAACTTGGCACATTCTTAGTCTTTGAAATATCTTGCCAAGTCTCTCTCCAAATGAGTAGATACATTTATATTCTTATCAAAAAGATGTAAGGTCGTCTATATTGAAGACCATCACCAAAGTAGAAATTTGTTCTAATTAAGACTCATCAGGTGATGCTAAAGCATAATTTTTAGGACTAAAAGCATTTTAGTAATTTCTGGAAAAGGCCAATATATTCCCAAAGCAAGCATTTATGTTCATTTTTCAAATACTGCCAAACATAATTCCTAAGTATAGCAATGCTTAATAAGTAACTACATAACATTTAATCTTTTCTCCTATTTAGGTTTGCACCTACACAGAATCTCTTGTGTACTGTATGGAAGCATAACCTGTCAGTAAAAATCTTATGGCCTATTAGCTGAGGCAGGAAATAGATGGTGGAAGTTCTAGTAGAGAAAGAGGAACTCTAGGACAGAATCAAGTGCAGGGACAGATTCACTCTGAACTTTGAAGAATAGGTAAATAGGCTATGGAAGACTTAGACTAGATAATTGAGTTATGAGCTAGTAATAAAAAGCCAAAATTAAGCCCAAATTATGTCTTAGGCAATTATACATAAATAATAAGTCTCAGAGTTGTTATTTCAGGAACTGGAGCACAGGTGGAAAAACTCATGTATACAAGAATGCACACGTAGCCGGGCAACGGTGGTGCATGACGTTAGTCCCAGCACTTGGGAGGCAGAGGCAGGCGGATTTCTGAGTTCGAGGCCAGCCTGGTCTACAGAGTGAGTTCCAGAACAGCCAGGGCTACACAGAGAAACTCTGTCTCAAAACAAAAACAAAAACAAAAACAAAAACAAAACAAAAAATAAAGCAAAACAAAACAAAAAATGCACATGTAAGTTTAAATCTACGAGGAGAGCACAATCCAGTTTGATCAAAAATCTAGACATTTTCTGTACTGCAAAAGCCTGGCAATGAAGAGTATGATAATAAGTTTCATTATTCTCATTCATTGTTGAGTATTTGCCACCAGCACCTGGACATAAAGGCCAAAGGGTCAGAAGAAAGATTTATTTCCAAATCATCCATTTATGAGTAAATATGCAAGAAGATGAATACCATAAGGCATCAAGGAGAGGTTCTTTTTCTCAATCAACAAACTATGAGCTTCCATTCTTTGCCAAATACTATTATAAACATTCAGCATTAACTTTGAACAAGGCAACTAAGTTAAACTGATCTTCAAATATTTTGATATCAGTGGAAGCCAAAGTTGGCAGTCATAATGAGTAACACATGCTCCCTCAATTACTAAATGTAGTAAAGGCTAGAACATCAAACTATTCTTTTTCTTTACATAAAATTTCAAGTGGCATTGAAGCTTGATGGCATTATGTAAACATCAGTCATAGAGATCAAAGTACATTTCTTTTTGTTTTTATTGCCGACCATTGAAATTCAACAATGCTGCTCTTTCTGTACAAGAAAAATTCAAGATATATCCCTAAATCTTGTTTTCCCCAGACCCACTCATGTTATTATTAAGCATTTCACCAAATTAATATCTTTTGTCAGACACTCGGTGTGATGTTTTTGATGTTTCATTACAGTTGGATGAGCATACACTATCAAAATACATCCTCTCTCTATCTCTATAATTAAATTTAAAATCAACATGCTGCTTTCTCATGCTTCATACTGCTGTGCATGCCTCAATTTCCCTTGCTGACAAACCATGCTGGTTATGAATATGTATCAGGGTTCACTGTCAAATCCTGTGAACATCTTTGAAGCAGAAGATAAGAAGCATCCATTTGTAACATCTCTTGCAATTTCCATCTGTCCGAGAACAGTCACGAGAGACTGAGCAAAAGGACAGGAGAGACCAGTCTGCTGACTCAAATTCATAGCTTCCCCCTGCTTCGGTGGGTTTTCTTGGTTTCAATTTTTGCTTACTGTATGATTGCAGTGATTCACGGGCTCACCAAATCAGATGGAATTAGCCTGTTGTAAAAAGCAAAGGCACGGCCCTAGAAATCCATACACTTAATTTAATTTATAAGTTCGTAATTAACTCTGTGGAGTTGGAATTGAACTAGAAATGTTACTATAAATTCATTATTTAAAAAAAATCTGTTGGTCAATGATGTGTGTAGATACTGATGTGGATAATATAGATAAATTCTAGTTTTGTCAAATATAAAGGCGCAAAAACAATGTCATTGGAAGTAGCAGTAAGAACACTGTTTCTCGGATTATAATTGTTTAAATATTATTCTCCTATAAATGGAATGGGATCTTGAGAAGCTGGTAAATTCCAAGTCTTTGGCAGTAATGGCATCCTGTTCTGGAAAAAAAATATAAATAAAACTGTGATGAAAGGTTGATGGGAAATATTAAAAGGACAACTGACTAATCCGAGACTTACCGCTGAATTTGGGGCAAGTTAAATATTCAAAAGAGTAATGCTGGGTGGTGATACTTCACTCCTTTAATCCCAGCACACGAGAGGCAGAGGCAGGTGGATTTCTGATTTTGAGGCCAGCCTTGTCTGCAGAGCAAATTCCAAGATACCTGAGGTTATAAAAAGAAACCCGTCTCAAAAAAAAAAAAAAAAAAAAAAAAAAAAAAAAAAAAAAAAAAAAAAAGAAAAAAAGAAAAGAAAAAGAAAAAGAAAAAGAAAAAGAAAAAGAAAAGAAAAGAAAAGAAAAGGAAGAAGGGAGCAAACCAACGCTGCCCTGCAGGGCTTTTCATGGTGGTGACAATCGTCCCTGCAATCCTATATGGTACCCACTAGCCACACATGGATCCTGAGCACTTAAAACGTAGTCAGTATTTGTATGGAACTGCTGCTTGAATTACATAAGGTTTTCATTTTATTCAGTGTATGTAGCGACACCTAACTTGAACTAACTAGTTTCCAAAAAGCCTTGTTGGAAAGCAAGAGTAACAATCTAGGATATATGTCAAGATAATTAAGGAACTGTGTTTGCACACATGGAAAATTGACAAATCAAAAGCAAATAACAGCCCAGGAAGTTTTCAGCAGAGAACGTCACTACCTGGAATATCACCATTATTAGAGCCACATCTCTAAGGCCACTGAAGGTCCTTTGTTCTGTTAATGGAGTTATAGATTAAGTCATTTCTGATAGAATGAATGAAGGAAATAAAAAAAAAAAACCTTCAGGATTTATTCTTGAGCAAGCTTGAGGTGGAACTTTGGCAATTGACCAGGAACGATTCACAGGCTTCTCTTTCTAGCTATTTCGGAGTTGGTAGTTTCATAAGTCACTATGGGCATGCTATCTTTGGGAATACAGGACAAGTACAAACATCAAAATTATATGAGTTAGCAGTCTTTTTATCTATTTTCTTTATTGTTGTCGTATAATTATGATAAAGTGTGTCCATGCAGCTCTCCCCTTTGTGCTGAGTTACACAACAAAGGAAAGCAAGAGGCAGCATCGAATTACTCTCTCCTAAATGATAGGCTTCTCCATGGCTGCCCTCTCTGTCCCAGCCTAACCAGAGCAGAAGGTTAAAACATGTGTTCACCAGACGTACACTTTCTCCTCTCCCCTGCGATAGACTCATCCCTGTCAGTCTCGGATACCCTGTGGGTTATTGCTTCTTGCCAAGCTGTGCACAAAGGCAGCGCATTCAGGGAGACACCTTTTTCATTCAGATCCATGCTCATCTTGACTTCCATGACTTTTTGGATGATGACGTCATTTACTAACATTGTCCATACATCAGTAACAAGTCAGATGAAACCAACAAAGAATTTACTCTGCCAATTTCAATTGTGCCAGCTGTGGGAGTGTTGGATCTCTTCAGACATTATTACCCTGGTGCTGAGGAGGGGGACCTGCAGAGCTGCGCTGATTTTCTGCCTCCATGAAAAATAAGCATTTGATTCCACTGAGGGAGCTTGGGGAGAAAGGCTCTGGCCTGCTGAATTTGTCCAGCAGGTGACAATTGATTGTGGCTACTGAATGAACTTTGTACTACATAATAGAGTTCCAGATTAAGGTTTGCCTGCTTACTCTCTCACAAGTCTCCACTGAGATGCCTTTAAAAAACAAAAGCTATTAAAAAGTGTAATGGGTTTTTCTTATCTTTGAATCCTTCAAGCTTTTCTTTCCAGTGATTTCATCATAAGAGTGGTTTATTTTAAGAGCACAGAGTCTGAACGACCTCAACTTAATGTGCTTGTTTTCTGAGTGGAGACTTCATCCATTTGAACTTAGTTCTGTACAGCACCTTCTCCAAGGAAAGTTCCCTTGGGCTAGTAGATCCCCGAGACTCACTGTCAAACCAGCACGACACCGAGGAGACTGCCAAGACAACCTCTACCAAATCTATCACCTGTTGTAGCTTGTGAAGGGACCCGTCCTTCAGATCTAAAGCTGCAGTATCTTCATGATACATGGCAACAACTGACTATCAAGAGGAGTCCCAGTCCAATATTGAGCATATGGCAGAATCCAGGGGCATCACACCAGATCAATGACCCATTACAATCAACACTTGCAAGTAAAGCTCTTTGGACACAAAAGTTTTTTCTATGACATACCACAACTTCTACTTCAAGATAGTTTTTAGGTTTGGTTTGGTTTGGTTTGGTTTGGTTTGGTTTGGTTTGGTTTGGTTTGGTTCAGCTTTGTGCTGCGTTGTTTTGTTGTTTTGCTGTCTTTGGGGAGAGGTCACGATGTTGGAGGTGGATATAGAGGCTAGGGAAATGAGTGAGATTGGTGTATATGATGTGTAATTCACAAATAATCAATGTTAAAATGCTTTAAAAAGGATACTTACTAAAACAATAACAGCCAAGGTTATGCCTTGGCCTCTACATACACACATAGACATACATGCATACCTTCCACGTGCATATACTTGAACATGAAAATACATACCACACATACCCATATGCAAAGAAAAGGAACAAAAACTAAAGAAGCTGCAGGGCGTGGACAAATGTTAGACAACAGTAGGTATGACAGAGTCAAGCCTGGACAAGACTGAATGGGACAAGGCCTGAAGCAAACATGGGTACCCATAGAAGCAATTCATACCTGGAGAGCCAAGCATGCTGAATCAAACAGAAAAGGGAAGAGCCATAAGCTGAGACAAAACTTTCTGTCACACTGAGATACACTATAGAGACTGGAAGGAAAAGAAGTACCCGGACACCTTGCAGCCATGTCTTAGAAGAATCTCAACATACATAGAGCCTCTGATGGGCTTTTCAAAGAAACCTCATTTCCCTTGGACTACCTCTCCTCATTCCTATAGAACCAACAGTCATAGCCACTCTCTATCTGTCATACAATTTCTGGCTTTTGATGTTCCATAGCAAATGTAAAATATGGTTGACATCAAAACAATATAAGCATCCAGAGAGTGTGCCATTTCTTTAAAAATTTCAAGCTCTGCAAAAAAAAAAAAAAAAAAAAAAAAAAAAAAAAAAAAAAAAAAGTTAGAGCAAAGGCACTTTACAGTTCTATGAATAATCCTAGCTCTACTCCCTTCTGGGCCGATGTGTGGCCACTTGACAGCATCACAGGAAAGAAAATGAAATTATATGTTCCCTTTTAATCCTTTTACCCTGTCCACTTTTTTGTTCCAAAGATGATCAAGACATCAATTAAAACCCTTCATCAGCAAATAGAATGTGAAATAAGAGAGAATGATGTCTTTGTACTCTCTGTGAAGATTCACTTGTACAACTCTCATTTCCTACCACAAATGAAGAATACAGGAACATAATGGCCAGTGCCATTTGGAAGCTGAATTCCCTTTAGATAACATGAGGTAGAAACGATACGACATAAGATGTTATGTGGTCCAACCTCTGCTGATCAAATGTATAACATCTAATGTTCATGTAGAACTTTTCCTGTGAGGTAAGCACTGCTCTAAGTCCTTATACTCCACCTAGTTATAACATAACCCCCATTTCTCCATGTCATCAGTAAAGAAAACTGAGGCACAGGGACACCAGTTTGCATACATTGCAAGTGGCAAAGCTGCTCAGCCAGTCTGGCTTGCAGGTCTCAAACATAGTGATAATTATATCTTGTCTATACTAGTGTATAATGGGGATCATGTCTAACTTCATTCCTAAATGTTGTTACTACAACTAAATAATACTGTGAAATAGGATATTTGACTTATAGACTAATGTAAAATATTTAATGTCCATTCATAGACCTTAACAATTTCTCCCTCCCTCCCCTTCCCTCCTTCTCCCCCTCTTCCCCTCTTCCTCTTCCCTCCCTCTCTCCCTTCCTCCGTCCCTCTCTCTCTCTGCATGTGTGCATGTGTGGTATACTTTCAGGTGCTCATGACCCTGTGTGCACTTGCATGTGGAGACCAGAGATTAACATTCGATGTCTTCCTCAATTGCGTTTACTTTTTAGAACAAAATTTCACTCTGAACCTGAAGTTCACATACTCAGCTGGATTGCCCGGCCATAGAGCCCTGCCTCCAGTTCCTCGGCGCTGGAATTGCAGTTTATCGTCGCTGTGCCTGTTTTTATGTAGGTACTGGGCATCAAACTCATGTGCTCCTGTTTGTGAGTCTCCCCAGACCATCAATGCTAATTAAAAAAAAAAATTGCTATACTTTTCTTTTTTCTGTTTCTGGTCAGTAAGCCTAACACTTACCTCAAAGACCTGTTGTATCTTCACAAAATCCTCCACCCTGAGCTTGTTTTCCAGGAGACCTGCACCATAGTCTTCACTTGCAGTAAGACCTTCTGTTTTCTCAAGGCATGTTGGTTCGAACTGGGGCCTCATGTTCAATCCAAGCACAGCATCAGGGTAGCTCCTAATAACTTCACCCCTCTTCAGCATTCTTCAACTCTCTGTGTTTGTTTCTCTTGTTGCTGCTTCAGTACGTGCCTTTGAAATGGAGTTCAAATTAGAATACAATTTAAAATGAAAGGCCCAACCATATAACTAGGGAGCAAAACCATTAAGCCAAGATGGGAAAAATGAACTGAACGTCTTTCACTTACTTGAAACCATAGTTTGTTTTCAAGACATCGGACTCTTTATAATCTGTTTCCCCTGAACTCATTAGAAATGTGTCAGGTTTTTCCCACTTCATACTGACAAGGAAACCCCTTGTGGACGACATTTAATTTAAAACAATTAAGAAAAAAAATTAGAAAAGCATCTTTTTCTAATCTCTTTGACTGACCTCTACTGCTGTCATGCTTTTCAGCTGGTGCACAGCTTCAAAGTCCCTCTCACTCAGCGAAGTTCTTGCATCCAAAGGCCAATGTCCCAGCGATATGGCGTTGTTTGTTTTCTCTGCCCTGGTGCTTTTGTGTGTTTCCTGGCAACCAATATCAAGAAAACTGAGTTTCCCTTTCCTACCCTGCACCTAGCCAATGACTAAACTGAAGATTTGAGTGTTTACTGTAAGTCTTATTGTGCTTTAGAAAAATAGTGCACTCTACTGATTTTTTATTAAGTCATGTCTCCCATTATTTAAAGGCAACCTTGACAAATCTATTTTCTATGAAGCACGGCAAAGGAAAGAGACTGACATTCAAGAATTTTATAGCTTTCCCACTCACAGCATATATTACTTTTATTTAATAAAATTAATTTTTATATTTTCTTTGTCATAAGTTACATGTGCATATGTAAGGATAACTCAGAAAAGGCTTCAACTCATTAAAACACGAAGGAAAAGCAAAACACATATCATTACCTGATAAACATTTTACTACATTGACACACTTACTTGTACTATCCCCAGTTCAGTTAGTAAACATGAGAAGTGGGGAAGCAGTAACTGATGGTTATTTTGTTGTTGTTGTTGTTGTTGTTGTTGTTGTTGTATTGTTTGTATTTTGGTATTATTTGTGTTTTTATTTGTTTTGGGGGTCCCTAATAGTGTTCGATTTTCCAGGAACTACACTTGGAAATTTCCATTCCTTCCTTTAACCAGACTCCATACAACTTTACCAAGCATTATCTCCATTCTAGGAGGATGTGATAACTTATAAGAAGTTAATTACTAAGATGTAGAACATAGAGGAGTGGCTCCTGAGCATCAACTCTTGTGTTTTAGGTGGTTATTTTGCATTCTATTTTCATCTTCTTGAAATGAAGAGCTGGCAGGAGGCCTTTGTGAAGGTCTGACCCAGCTTTGAGAATCTATAAGTTCCAAAGTGCAGGGTAACACAGACAGCCTTCCCTACAGGACAGAGGAAGCGTCTGCAAACATTCCTGTGGCAACTGAGAAAAAAGATACAATTTCACTCATATGTCCATTTATTCTTTCATATATCTATTATATGTCCAGAATCTGTAAGAACTGTTTGGATCTAGTGGCTGACTTTATGATGCTTACAATTCTCTCTCTCTCTCTCTCTCTCTCTCTCTCTCTCTCTCTCTCTCTCTCTCTCCCCCTTCCCAAGCCAAATCTAAACGTTTAAATTCTTGCTGCTCATAGGGTGGTGCTCAGAAAGACTCTGAATTCATAGGCATAGAGGAAAGGATGGCATTACAGATTATAGACAGTGTGTCAACGACGCAGAACAGCAGATGAACAAACTTACAAGTTTATTTTGCCTTTGTGTGTTTGTGCATGTTTGTGTTTATGGGGGTGCACATGTATGTGTACACATGTGGAAGCAGAAGGCAATTCCAGTGTCCATCATCAAACACCATCCACTTATTGTTTTTCTTGTTATTAAGGCAGTCTTTCACTTGACTTAGTCCTCACAAATAGGCTGGGTGAGTTAACTAGCAAGACCCAGGGATATTTCTATTTCTTGATCCATTTATCCAGGACTGGGGTTATAAGCCTGTGTCCTCATGCCCAGCTTTGCCTGTAGTTTCTGAGTGTCAAACTCAAGTCCTTGGGCTGGTGAAGTAAGCAGTATACCGATAGAGTTGTCCCTTCATCCACAACATTTACCTTTTCTGGATTTAAGCTTTCTTACAAATTAGGAAAACATTTTGAAGACTTGAATCATGAATGGCACTAAGTTATCTCACATGTGAAAAAATTTTGTCTTTCTATCATTTTAGAGGGTGAGTTAATAATGATTTATATCAACTAGATCATGAGTGTTTGAAAAATATTTTATAATGATATTTTTGCAGAGTTAGGCTTTGTTCGGTAACAGACACTAATGAGAGAGGGGAGAGGGAATAGAAAGAAAAAAAAATATTTGCGAAGCTTCACCAGAAAAGGCAGGTATCCCACTGGCTGATAATGCAAAATTCTCTAATTATTCTAAGACCATTAAGCTGCCTGGCCTACTTAGTTTCCATAAATATGCATCTCTGAGTGTGTTCATTAGTAAGACAGAATGTGTAATGAGCAACTAAATAATTCTCCTAGAAACTAATCAATTCACACAGTTGTCTTTCTGGAAAATGATGACAGCAGAAATCATTCTTAATGGTAAAGTCTTAAATGATGGTAATATTCTTTATGGTCCTATGGGTAATTTTTAGGTTACATTCCTATAGTACTGTGAAATCTATAACTAAGCTCTGTACTGCTTAATTTGGCCTTCATCTCCTGAGAGGCTCTTACAATACCTGACTAATACAGATGTAGAGGCTCACAGCCATTCATTGAACTGAGTACACTGTCCCCAATGAAGGAGTTAGAGAAAGGTTCTATGGAGCTGAAGGGTTTGCAGCCCCTTAGGACGAACAACAATATGAACTAACTAGTACCCTCAGAGCTCCCCGGGACCCAACCACCAATCAAGGACTATACAGGGTGGGATTGAATGTTCTGGCAGCATGTGTATAGTAGAGGATTGCAAATTCGATCATCAGTAGGAGGAAAGGACCTCGGCCTTGTGAAGGTTCTGTGCCCCAGTGTAGGGGAATGCCAGGGCCAATAAGTGGGAGAGGGTGGGGTGGCAGGCATGGGGAGGGGGGAGGCAAAAGAAGTTTGTTCTTGTTGTTTTTGTTTGTTTGGTTGGTTGTTTTTTGGAGGGGAACCTGGGAAAGGGAAAATTTACATGTAAATAAAGAAATTATCTAAAAAAAAAAGACTTATGGCTGGATAAAATAAAGATGTCTCAAACTTTAAAAAAAAAAAAAAATTGGCCTTCTTCACAATTTGCTGTGAAAAATTACAATTCTGTAAGGAACATCAGGATGAAGTCTATATGCCCAGTGTTGACACTTAGCTAAGGCAAAGGACTTAAGACACTAATACTGGCTTCTTTCTCCTGTAGGGACATGCGAATCTTCATCAGCGTAGTAGAGCATCTGGTAGCCACGGATCAAATTGGCTAACCTGTCTACTTGTCTTTGCCGCCTTTGAAGTCTTGGGACCGACTGACTTTTTCCACTAAGCGTACACCTTCTGTGTAGCCTTATCCCTGCACTCCAGTCCACACTCAAACCCATTTGCTTTTTCTTTCCTGTAATTACTCTGCAGTGTGGCTAATATAAAGCGTCCTCATTCCTTCAGTTTCCTCACCTTCTGTTGTCTTTCTCTCTGGGCTGGATTCACTTTATCTTCTCCTAGATGTCTCTTCCCACATCTTCATCGCAAATTAACCCACGTTGAAGCTGCTGCTTCTCTGGGCCTGAAGCAGAACAAGTTAATTCCCTGCTATCTTCTTGTCCCACAGACTATGCCTTCCCAACATGACCCCACTGTCCAAATAGTTTAAAGTAAGCTTTCAAATAAAATAAAATAAAATAAAATAAAATAAAATAAAATAAAATAGGCTTTCCTCAGAGTTCATGGTAAAGCATAGGGTCAACTTCAGGATCTTTTTAGTCCTAGGGTAAATGTTAGTTTCTTCCCTCCTCTGTTCTGGGTCTTCCAAGTACTATTAGTTGCCCTGTTTATTTTTATATATCAACCACAAAAGTGGTTTCTTTGTCTATATCATAACATAGCTATCTGTCTCTCTTTCCTACTAGGATAACACCTTCAAGAACACTGGTGACCTTACATTGCCTTTCAAAGAGCTGCTCATCAACCACACAACAGCATAGTGATGTGTGTTCATTCTTAGATCACCATGAGCAAGAACAACATTACCTATAAGTTATTAATCACCAAGGGGCCCTGTGCACAGATGGCACCGAGTCAGGAAAAGAGGCATAATCTGATCAAAAGTGAAACAATACTTGTGGTTTTGATGGTTGGTCATGACTGTCAGCTTGACAGAATTTAGACAAACTTTAAAAGCACCTCTGAAAGGATTTGTGGGACACTCCCAGAAAGCATTAGTTGAAGGCTGACCTTGATGCTATCCTTGCAAGATATTTAGTATTTTATCTTTTTCTCATCACAAGTCCGTACAATCTCAAACTGCATACCATACTTGGACCAATACAGTGATGCTAAGAACATTACATAGATCATTCGTTCCATTCTCTTGCAAGCCCAATGCTATGAGCTGTACAACTGCCACCAGCTTTCAGTGAAGAAACTGAGTCATACACAGTTATGAGTCATATAGCAAGGAAGCTCCAGGGCTGGAGGGAATCCAAGGCTACACCTCTCAGTGTACTTCCTCCTGTAAATCTCCGGAAAGAATAACCTGTTAAAAGCCACAGTATATTCTGATCCAATTTAGGAGGTAAGAGGTACAAAAGGTAAGGGAATATGAAAGTAGATACTGTGCAATAAAGTAAAGGTGCTTAGTTAGAATTCGAAGTCAGGTCACGTTCAAGTCTTGGCTCTTATTTCCAGTCCTATAATCACAGGCAGGTTGAATCAAATAAAGATGATACTGTTTAATGTATAGAATCATTTTCTATACATTAGATGGAAAACTATAATGAACACTGAAGTATATATTGTAAGCATGCTGTACACATGAGGCAGTAAATAATAGCATCTTTCCTCTAATCTGGGGAGATAAGGTAGGATTTTCGTGGAGGAGCTGGAGCATTGCAGTTGCAAGCCTGCATACAGCCAATTTATCCACCTCAGGGCATGCCATGCCTACACAGAGATTCTGTAACCATTTTCATTGCTTCTGGTAAGGTCTAATGTCTAAAGATATCCCAGAGAGCAATGCTATATCAGTATTTCAAGGTTAGTCGTGAAATGCAATGATGAGAAGTGTGAGGGGAGAAGGAGTTATCACTTTGCAAAACCATCTCCGTCTTTAGCATTAGGCAGGGATAATGGTCTTTGCAGCAGTCTTTACTGAGATCTGGTCTGCTTGACGATCTGAACACATTTTAGATATACTGGAGGACACCTTTCTGCATGTATATAACACAGTCCCGTCACATTCATCTCTCGGATAGCACTCATCTTCCTCCCACATCACCCACCCCGACTTTCCTTCAGCCAAGAAGCCGTTGCACTTTTGTGACTTTTTATTTTGTTTCTGTTTTTGCTTTGTAAGCTACTGGGTTTCACAGGGGTCTCTCCCACGGCATTTGTGTGGAATTGCCCACTGAAGCATAAGTACCTAACTCACCAGCAGCTCCAGCCCTGAAGCTAATGATTTCCCTTCCTGAAGGAGCCCGGGATTGCCATTAGTTTCCCTGGGTGTAGCCCCATGAGCCCCACCCCCCATCTATAACTGTTTAATGGATCCGTCTTACGCAATGCCTGTGCAGGCGACTACAGCTGGGAGTTCATGAGCACCCTGGCCGCGCCATGCCCAAAAGGCAGGGCTTCTTAGATGCTGCCATTTGGCTCTTTTTTTTTGTCTGTCTAACTTTTTTTTAATAAAAATTTTACTTAATCCATTATAACTATAGACTGTTAGAATATGACCTTCTTAGACTGGTGTCAGACAAACCACTAGTCTGTTTATTTTTCTTTTTCATATTTAGTATCACAAACTTTATTCTACATTGGAGGTGGGTTTTAATTCTACATGGGCTTACTAAATGGAGTAGACTCAGATGGAAATATACTGAAATAGAAAAGATACATGGTAAAGACAGAGGTAGAGAGACATGAATACATCATGAATACATACTATACACAAGCTTGTATGCCAAATATACAGATTATTTACCAAATGGAAATTTTACTATAAAATAGGTTACAGTAAGAGAGTAGCAGATGGCCATTAAATAGAGTCTTTAAATCAATTTTACAGCCTTCGTTTTCATGTCTCTTTTTCAGTGTTTCATCTCCACTTGTTATTAAAAAAGAAAAAAGATAAAAAATCGCCCTAGCTCACTCTCCTATGAAAAATGCTGCCATTTCACCTTTGTTTATGGCAAAAATTCTGTGTAAGAAAGAAAAGAGAAAAGGCGCAATAAAGGGGAATTCAAAACTTGTAAAAATCAAAGTTCTGAAGCAAACTGCACTTTAGAAGATTGAAAGCTATAGTCTCAGGAAAGGCCAACACCACAATAAATACTCCTCCCAGAACATGGTGCTCCTGAACATAGTGCTTCTAATTAAATGCCCAGGAGACTGGGGCTCTGTTTCTTCATGGCAGGAACAGCAATTGTAAAATTAGTATTGGAAACCCACCCAACATCAAGTTGTTTCGGGCATAGTTAGAGGAGTCATCTTTGAAAATGCAGATGGTGCTTTCAAAAGCATTGTCTGGGCCAAATGCTGCCACAGACAACATGTTTCAATTACTCAATGCATTTTTGGCCTTCTACCTTTCAAGATAATGTCTTCTCACTGTCTGAAGAAATATGAGATTCTTTTGGGGAAGCCATAAAAATTCACTCTGGAGTTAGATAGGGAGACATACCTGTCGAGAGCCAGACAGGAATTCTAACGGCATTTTCATCTCCACTGACCACAGAGGCAGCAGTTAGCTCTGCAGAAAGCTCATCTGTCTACAGAGAAAACTTAGCAGTGGGGCGGCTCTGCCATACAGCCTTACCAAGTGGGTTACTAAGTTTGGAAAGTAAGGTAATTTTTGAATTAAGTGCATCCATAATGCATGGATTTGACAGTAAGGAAAGGCAGAAACATAAGGGGGGTCACTTAAGTTTCTGTCTTCAGAATATGCTTGAGTAAAATTTAAAACCGAAATAAAAGCATCGCTAAAGTTCCTACAAGTAGTTACATTAGAAATCAAGGAAGAGGAAGCACAAGAAGGCAATGAGCTTGGCCTGATAAGGAGAGCTGTTATGTTCCATGCAGCGTCATTGCATGAACCCTTGAAGTATAAAGATAGCATTGCCAGGAATTTTTAAAGATAGTGGATGATGTCACAATACAGATCAAGCATGATTCTGTCACTCACACATCTGTTATCTCAGCCAAGCTCAGCAGTGCACTGCCTGCTTCTGGTGTCAGAAGAGTGGTGGAATTTTAGCACTTGCTTGTATTAAATGTATTTCTCAAAGGGACGCAGGTTGCGTTCATTTACTTACTCGTTAGTCATTCATTTTCCTGTACATTGTTTAAGCAGTCATTAGGATAAGTCATTAGGAGAAGCTGAGGATCGTTGTGCACTGCTACAAGAGTTCAGTGTGGTGGTATTCAAGAAAGAGTACACAGCGACTCCTAAACTACACTTGCAAGGTTAGGAAAGGAAGGTACATTTAGTGACATTTTATGTATAACAGAACTCAGATGATGGTTAGGTAGAGGGAAGATCAAAAACAGAAGGGAGAAAGATTATGCAGAGGAAATGGCCTATGTTATGATATAAAAATGACAGTTTTCATGATAGATAATGCCAGACTCAACATTAGAATGTAACATGATGCTAGGCATTGGAAAGACTGAACTGGTTTCCCAGAAGTTCAATCCTTGGTAGATTTGAAAATGGCCCAGGCAGTTTTGAAAGATCCATTGTTTAGTCCCATCCTAGAGCAATTACATAAGATCTATCCCTGCAGGTGGAATTTTATTTCTGTAGCCACAACTCCAACTACTACGTGGAAGGGAACCTGGCTTAATAGTAAGGAATAACAAAGAAGAGGAAGGAAAGAATGATGAAATAGACACTACGGCCTTATCCTAACTATGTTACTGTGCATGCTCAACGAACAATGTATCCTCTTTTATAGGCAAGCACCGTATCTCAGAGCTGTAGCCCTTGTTTTGGTTTCTGGGGGGCATTTTAATAAGGAAAATATTGTTAGAAATCATTATTTTACAGCCATCTTTAGTAATAATTGATCCAGGAAAAATGGTTATCCATGGATGAAGGTTTCTGAGGAAATAGAATATTTGAACCATCTCAAAGTAGCTCCCCAACAGATTGCTTACAATTACAGGAGAGGAAGAGCTTTACATTGTAGGAGTTACCAAAGGTAATACCACCAGCGATGGGCTGCACTGGCGTTATGTACATTCAAACGTGAGATACACAGAGATACCTCTGCCATCACATCCTCAATAACTCTGAAAATACCTGAGAAGGAAAAACGTTAAGGGTTAGAGTTGGGGAGGCGTGCTGCAAAATAGTTGCTTTGGGACATGATAGGACCACTGAACTCATGGGGGTCACAGTATACAGTGTATAAGCACTCCCACACACCAAAAAAAAAAAAAAAAAAAAAAAAAGATCAAACTAGTCAAAGTTTAGGACAAATGGGGAAAAGGTTCCTAAGCCCTACCTCTGCTGAGGAGCCTTTGCAGCTGAAGGCATCCAAGGTAGGGAAGGGTCAGTTTTGTTCAGGAACGTGCCCCCTAGTAGGTTGCTCAACCTCCAATGCACCACACGGATCGGCATAAAGACACATCAACGAGATTCAACGGTTTGCAAAAAAATAGTAGTGAAGTTTTGACAAGGTCTGGTAGGAGGGAGGCCTGGCGAAAATTGGAGGGAAAGTAAATTATTGAAAGGGTCAAAATACAAAATACAGTGTTTACATGTGTGAGAATATCAAATAGCCAATAAAAAACCATATATAACCAAACTGAACCATTAACTCATTAACTGATAAGCAGGCAGGTCAGATTCTATTAAAAAAAAAAAAAACACTGTGTTTGAAAAAGTCAGTGATAGCAAAACTTGAGACTGAACATATGTTAGAGGTATGGTGGATTCATGAATCTGAGATGAGGATATGGGGACAATTGGAGTAGGAATGGGAACCCCCTCCACACACACACACACACAGAGTAAGATTTTAGGATAAGGGTCATGATACATGATACTTAGAATATTTTCAACAGATCTGATAACAAATGACAAAATATTAATAAATTCACACACATGTATATTATAATACTTTTCTGTTTTTTTTTTCACAATCAGTTTTATGGCTTTAATTTTTTTAACTTTAAAGTAGAAGAAAGAACCAAACTTGAGCATTTGGCTCGCAGTCAAATGGACACCTAGCAGAGGCACTGAGTTTATCTTCACTAAAGAAGCTGTGGTCTCCCCTCAGTGTGGCTTCCATACCTGGGAGTCTCTGAATGCCTCCTGTCCCTGCCAACATGTCTCTCACTTCAGTGGTCACTCTCTGTGTCTACTCTATTATTATTTAGCACAACCTGCATTTTATTAACACTGGTTGTTCATATTCCCTCATGAATATGGCAACAGAGGAGAGCAGATGCTGGATCCACTTCAGTCCTGGAACCAGTCTTCATTTTCCCGTGTCCAGAACACATAAGCTCCTTCAGATTTCTTGGAGTTAATGTAGCAAGAGGTATTTTCATAAAAGTCCAAATGTCTAAGCATTTCTGGAGCTTGAAGAAAGGCTTGTGAGCCAGAAGCGAGCCCTCTCCTCTTGATGCTCTGAGAACAGTTTGAATTCACTCCAATATTTTCTTTCCTCTCTAACCTGCTTAAAAAAAAAAAAAAAAACTCATATTTTGTGCAGGTTATTGTGCCCACAATAAGTAAAGACAAACTGCTTCCCGTGTGTCTTTGTAGGTAGAAAGGACCACACGACGCAACTCTCGCTAATGGAAATAAACATACCTGGAAGATGTTGGGAACCAAGAAGAGCTATTGTGTTATTTAATATGAAGGAAAGGTGATTGTTCCTCCATTTACTAATATATGGTTGTGATGCCTGTCACAGCTGAGAGCAAGATGTTAAGACTCATAGAAAGTCATTATTTAACCATTTAATCACCATTGACAAGTGCCTTCCTCTTATTCTTACTGTGTGAATCACAGCTACCAATTTAAGAGTAAGGAAGGGGTTAAACAGAGCGCCTCGGAAGCTGCAAGAGGAAAGAAAGGGAAGGGGAAGGCGGTGAAAGTATATTTTAATTAATAATATATAAAATAAAAAATAACCATAGCAATGCTAATAAAATCAAGTTTTCAGTCAAAGAAACATTCTGTTTATTTAAATATTACCAAATATTGTTACCTGTAATCTAATACCTTAATAACCAACACAAGCAATTATATACATACAGATCACCATTCGTAGTAAAGGTATGGCTGTAATGATTTTCCTGTATTTCAGTGTGTTTTGTATTTCAAACCTATCAGAAGCATCTAAACATTTCTGAGGCTTTTGAGAAACTTACTTTCTTTCTTTCTTTCTTTCTTTCTTTCTTTCTTTCTTTCTTTCTTTCTTTCTTTCCTTCTTTCTTTCTTTCTTTCCTTCTTTCTTTCTTTTGTTCTTTCCTTCTTCTTTCTTTCTCTCTCTCTCTCTCTCTCTCTCTCTCTCTCTCTCTCTCTCTCTCT
>JADRCD010158018.1:0-13329 GCA_019843815.1 Montemys delectorum
TTTTTTTCCTTTAGTAATAAAGATAACTCCCTTTGTTTCCTAATTTTAAAAGGTGCAAAACTATAAGTCAATTTGTGTTTAAAACATTGCTTTAAATGTATCTTAAGTTCAAGAACATTTCTGACTATATCATGTCTCTAAAGTCTATGGTCCAAAGTATTTCTTAATTTTTTTTATATTTATTTACTGACTTTTTATGTGTATGGCTATTTTGCCTGAGTATGTATAAATTAACCTCATGCACTTCCAGGGCTCTGCAGAGATCAGAAGTAGGTGGAACTGGGGTTATAAATGCTTGTGAACCACCACATATGTACTAGAACCCTGCCAGAGTAGTGAGTGTTCTTAACAAGTGAGCCATCAGTTCAGCCCCCAACAGAGCAGAGCTAAGATAGCTACTCAAATGAACCTTTAAGATATACTATTATTAACTGTGTGTGTGTGTGTGTGTGTGCGTGTGTGTGTATGTGTGTATGGATGAGTGTGTGTGTGTACACATGTGTGTGGATGTGTGTATGTGGATGTGTGTGTGTGTGTGTGTGCACGATTGTGTCAACAGGCGCACATGTACTCCAGGAGGTCCGTGGCTTTGTATACCATAGAGTTGGAGTTACAGGCAGTAGTGAGTTGCTGACACTGAACAACAAGATCAATCCTATGAAAGAGCAGTATTTACTCTTAACTGTTGAGCCATCTCTTCAGCCCAAAGAATTTTTATTTGCACAGGGAATGCTCTGATTGTCTGGTGTATCTTTTTGATTTCTTATGTTTTTCAACTAAGGAGAAGGAAAATATACAGACGTCATTTCAAAATTTCACAGGGAAGTCATGCAAAGAGGTAATAAAAAGAGCTTATTAAATGGATATTGAACTGTCACAGCTGAGTCCCCAACCATGAGCTCACACATTTGCTTGTTTCTGTGCTTCGACAGGACAGGCTAAGTGTTGCTGAAAAGCTCAGAGAGATA
The DNA here is from genome assembly GCA_019843815.1 of Montemys delectorum. NCBI lineage: Eukaryota > Metazoa > Chordata > Mammalia > Rodentia > Muridae > Montemys > Montemys delectorum. The sequence goes on from JADRCD010158018.1 coordinate 969, forward strand.
CACTTAGGGTTGTATAACCCTTCAAGAAATGAAAATAAAAGTATTCTTCCTGCTCTCAGATGATCCTTTTTAGTTTTTTTTATAAAGATATTCATGCACATATCAGTCCACAGAAAACAACTTTATTTTACAATGTAAGAAGTACATTGAATTCAGTCTCTCAAAGAGGAAACTTCGCCATCAAAGTTTAAAATTTTGTAGTACACAATATTATTCTATAAATATTTTCTAGAGCATAATATCAAAATCTGTCTTTATTACCTACGAGGTTGAGCTCTTTCTCTGAGTTCTGCATTATATATATACATATATATATGTATATATATAATTTAATTTAATATAAATTCATTACAATGTATCAAAAAGCTATCACATAAGTGTTACTATGTTGTTATCAAAGATAAAGAAAACAGTATGGGACTTAATAAAATGTCAAAGCTTTTGTAACGTAAAGGACACTGTCAATAGGCCAAAACAGCAACCAACAGATTGGGAAAAGATCTTTACCAACTATATCTGATAGAGGGCTAATATCCAATATATACAAAGAACTCCAGAGAACCAAATAACGCTATTAAAAATGAGGTACAGAGCTAAACAAAGAATTCTTAACTGAGGAATACCAAATGGCTGAGAAGCACCTAAAGAAATGTTCAACATCCTTAGTCATCAGGGAAATGCAAATCAAAACAACCCTGAGATTCCAACTCACAGGAGTCAGAATGGCTAAGATAAAAACTCAGGTAACAGCAGATGCTGACAAGGTTGTGGAGAAAGAGGAACATTCCTTCATTACTGGTGGGATTACAAGCTGGTACAACCACTCTGGAAATCAATGTGGCAGTTCCTCCGGAAATTGAACATAGTACTACCTGAGAACCCAGCTATACCATTCCTGGGCACATACCCAGAGAATGCTCCAACGTATAATAAGGACACATGCTCCACTATGTTCATAGCAGCCTTATTTATAATAGCCAAAAGCTGGAAAGGACCCAGATGTCCTTCAACACAGGAATGGATACAGAATATGTGGTACACTTACACAAAGGAGTACTACTCAGCTATTAAAAAACAATGAATTTATGAAATTCTTAGGGAAATGGATGGATCTGGAGAGTATCATCCTGAGTGAGGTAACCCAATCACAAAAGAACACACATGGTATGCACGCACTGATAAGTGGATATTAGCCCAGGATACAATCCACAAACCACAAGAAACTCAAGAAGAAAGGAAGATCAAAATGCTGATACTTCAATCTTTCTTCAAAGGGGGATCAAAATACCCATGGAAGGAGTTAAAAAGACAATGTATGGAACAGAGACTGAAAGAAGGACAATCCAGAGGCTGTCCCACCTGGGAATCCTTCCCGTATTTAATCACCAAACCCAGACACTATTGTGGATGCCAGCAAGTGCTGGCTGACAGGAGCTTGATGTAGCTGTCTCTTGAGAAGCTGTGCCAGTGTGTGACTAATACAGAAGTAGAGGCTCACAGCCATCTATTGTACTGAGCACAGGGTCCCCAATGAAGGAGATAGAGAAAGGACCCAAGGAGCTGAAGGCATTTATGGTCCCTTAGGAAGAACAACAATATGAACTAACTAATACCCTCAGAGCTCTCAGGGACTAAACCACCAACAAAAGAGTACACATGGTGGGACTCATGGTCCCAGATGCATCTGTAGCAGAGGATGGCCTAGTTGGTCATCAGTGGGAGGAGAGACCCTTGGTCCTATGAAGGTTCTATGCCCCAGTGTAGGGGAATACCAGGGCCAGGAAGTGTGAGAGGTTAGGTTGGTGAGCAAGGAGAGAGGGGAGGGAATAGGAGTTTATTTCAGAGGGGAAACTGGGAAAGGGGGTATCATTTGAAATGTAAATAAGAAAATATCTAATAAAAAATAAATTAAAAAAAGAAAACAGTATATAAAAAGCAACTTGTTTAACCTTGAACAGTCAAGTGACAGATTTACATATAAAACTGGTTCTACCTGTTTCCTGAATTCTTTAGTGTCTGTGTCATTTTCTGATACTCAAGCAGAAAATATGGGCAGAAATATAAGCACAGAACAACAATCTGATTATATGAGAGCCATTTAATTTGAAAGAGCAATAAAATTGCTATTTCTATTAATTGTCACAATTAGAGGTCCTATAATAATTGTTATGTAAATTTTTTGTGATTTTTTTTTTTGTTTGTTTGTTTTTCAAGACAGGATTTCTCTGTATAGCCCTAGCTGTCCTGGAACTCTTTCTGTAGACCAGGCTGGCCTCGAACTCAGAAATCCACCTGCCTCTGCCTCCCAAGTGCTGGGCTTAAAGGTGTGTGCCACCACTGCTAGGGTAAAGTAGTTTAGGGATGACCCAAGATTGAACTCATAACCTTTAGAAGGAAAGTCGTTACTCTTAAACACTGAGCCATCCACTCACACGTGAAATTTCTTAAGAAGAAATATCAATATAATAATACAAAGTTAGTCCTTTTCAAAGAAGTAGAAATTTAAAATTCATAATCATATTCTTTGACCCCTGTGTTTCAGAGCAATTTTAACCTATAGTAATCATCTCTTACAGTAGAGGATGCAAGATCCCAGATAAGAATGTGAAGCCATGGTTATTACCACAACATACTGTTTTTATTAAATATACACATACCAATGATACAGTTTAGTTTCTAAATTAAGCATGAAATTTGCACTATAATGAAATAGACCAATTATAACAATATACAGTGAAGACTGTTCAGTGAATATACTCCTTCTCTCAATATATGTCATTTTACTCTACTTCCCTTGGGATATTGTCAGATTATTCAATGTCAACATGTTGAAATGCAATTATTATATATGAAATGAATCATATAGCCAATGTGACATAGCTTTAGGCTGCACAATGACTCCATAAACAAAAGCACTATGATACTGGACCAGTCAATATGAAACCTGACATGGTCACTAGGTGACTATTAGATGAGTAGCACATGTATATTGAGTACTGTGAACAACGAAACAGTTAACTTCCTAGGTGGAACATTGCTGTAGAATTAAACATCACATTGCTTAAAGTGTTTTGAAATTTGAATTTTATAAATTAATATTTCTGAAAATTGTGTTCGGTACTTTCTAACTGTGGTTATTCATTGGCAAAGCCATAGAAAGAAAAACCACAAAAAATCCCCAAAACTAAAAAAAAACCAAACAAATACACACACACATACACACACACACACACACACACACACACACACATACACACACACACACACACACACACACACACACACCAAAGGCTCATTATTTGAAAAATTGTACATTGCATAGTAAGACCTCAAAATAATCCACAGACCTCAAAATAATCCACAGACATATAGCTGTCTGGGGAATTTAAAAAAAAATTTATCTTGTATTTTGGGGTATTTGGCTTGCAATATGTGTGTGTAGGGTATGTGTGTGTGTGTGTGTGTGTGTGTGTGTGTGTGTGTATAAAACACTTGTGTGAAGTAATAAATCAGGCTAGAAAGGATGTTGCATTCCCTAGACCTGAAGTCACAGACAGTTATGATCTGCAAATGCAGGTGCTGGAAGTCAAACCCTGGTGCTTGGCAAGAGCAGCCAGCACTTTCTAAAGCTGAGCTTTTCAGCAGCTTCTATTACCAGAGTTCTTAAAAGGTTGTCAAAAATATGCATTGGAGAAGTCAATAGCTTCAAAAATATTTCCAGGAAAACTTTTTAACAAAGTGTAGAAGTGAGAATCAGATACCTGTTTCTTACCCTATTCAAAAATTGATTCAATGTGGATCAAAGATCTTAATATGATCATGGAGCTTTGAAACCAAGAGGTATAGGTCATGATATGTAGGCATAGAGAAGGGTGTTTTGAAAATAATTCTAGTCATTTAGGAAATAAAACCTAGACTTGACAAATTACCTTGAATTTAATTTAAAACCTTCTACATAACAAAAGAAAGAGCAGAGTAATCAGGCATCCTGCAGAATGGAAGAAAATATTTTCAGTTATACATCTAACAGGGCATTGATAAAAAGACAGTAAAAAGGATTCATAAAAACTATGCTCACAGTTCTCATAAAAAATTCTCATCAGTAAATTAACTGGGCAGACAGTTCTCCAAAGAAGAAATACACATGGCCATTACATAAATGAAAAATTGTTCAGCATCCTAAGCTACAGAGGAAACAGAAATCAACTACTTTGAGATTCTATCTCACCCCAGTCAAAATGGGTATCATAAGGAGAAAAAAAATATAACACCGCATGCTTATAAAAATTCAGCCCTTACATAACTGTGATGGAGGTATTTACAGCCCAGGAATTTGGGAAATCAATATGTATGCATTTCTAATTGAATAAATGAATGAATAAATAAATAAATAAATATTAAATAACACAGTTGCTTTTCTATGTATCCTCCATCTCTGCACCCAGAGAAGCCGTCACCTACATGCTCACACTGATCACTTGAACTATCTATTTAGATTTTCAACTTACATTTCAATGCAGACTATATGATTTTATTTCTCTCTCTACTCAAAAGAATATCTTTCCCTAAAGTGCCATATAGTGTTTCTGTAATCTTCATTGGTTTTGATATCAATAGAATAGAATACAATGTGTTCGACTCTTTTCCTGTTGATAAGCACTTTTTTTTACAATGTTGGGTTTACAGAGGTATTTTATTGTGCATTGCTGTCATGAACAGCATGGCTACAGCATATATATATATCATCTGCTCTATATAAGAAGCTTCCTTTAGCTTTGCAAGATGGGTTAATGTTTTTAGTTGAGAGTATAAACATTTGATGTCCTAAGATATAAACTTACAGAAAGTGCCTCCTTATTCTATAATCTTACCAAGGAGCTTATAGTAGATACAAAATCTGTGAACTCCAACATTGTATTTACTCAAATTCTGAATATTTTTCCTCAAGTAATGATATGAAGAAAGTGAAAGCCAGTGGTCTTGAGCTGTGCTTGAAGCCAGATGGAGGTCAAACAACTTCAGACACACTTCCTATTTACGTCTCCTCTAATGTGAAATGTCTGACCATGTACTTTCCACATTTTTTCCACATTGTCCCTCTTCAGCCTCTTTGTTTTTGGTGCTTAACTTACTGATTTACACTTCAGTAACAGATATTCTTCCCCCTAGAAATTAAGGTTTTCATTTGGCATTATTTTTGATGAAACCAAAATTTAATTTTAACTTTGTCAAACATTCTCAGAATTTTTAAGTGTGTCTAAGATGTGTCCATAGGTGTGTTCTACTAAGATGTGTAGATTCAGTTCAAAAATCCCCAGTTTATCTCCAGGTCGTCTTATGTTTTCACAGAGAGTTATTCATTTACTTCCGTTTGTTGAATGTTCCTGTCTTAGTTAGGGTTTTTCTAGAGTCACAGAACTTAGTCTCTATGTAGTAAAGGGATTTATTGATGACTTACAGTTTGTAGTCCAACTCCCAACAATCAACTCTCAACAACAGTCGCGGCAGCAGCTGTGAATGGAAGTCCAAGGATCCAGCAATTGCTCAGTCCCACAAGGCAAGCAGGCGAAGCAGAGCGAGCCTTCTTTCTTCCAATGTCCTTATATACGTCTCCAGCAAAAAGTGTGGCCCAGGTTAAAGGTGTGTGCCACCACACCTTTAACCCTGGGTGACCTTGAATTCATAGAGCTTTCTATGTTAATCCTGTGGGATTTATAGCCACTATTCCTCAAGGTCTCTATGCCAAGATTCAGGTCAGAAACTTGTATCTCTCAGCCTCCAGATTAGGGCCACAGGTGAGCCTTCTAATTCTGGATTGTAATTCATTTCAGACGTAGTCAAGTTGACAACCAGGAATAGCCACTACAGTTCCTAACTTCACCTTTTGAAAAGAAAGTTTTATCAAGTGTTCTTGTGTTCATTTGTGGTATGTGTAACACAGGCACAGGAGAATGTGGATGTTCCATGCCCATTCATGTGTGCACACATTCTCCATTGTATTGGGAGAGACTTCATAGGCTTCTCCTTCATATATGGTTGCCCAGTTTTTATTCCTATAATCACCATTATAATTAAATTTATATTTAAGTTCTAATAACTAGAAGAATAAATATAAAGCAATATTTATATAATGAAATACTAAACAGTAGGATAGGAAAATTATAGATACATAAATAAAACATATGTAAACCTTGGCAATGTTAGTTAAAAATTCTAAATAGTAAATATAAAGTGATATATTTTATAATAAAGAACTGAAAGTTATACTCTTTGCTGAGAATTACCACAGTTTTTATAAGTTATATAAAAATTAACTATATAGCCTGTGCCTTCTGCCAGGGCAGATCAGCAGCTTCTCTGCCCCTCTGAAGACCCCAGAGACTAAAGTTTTCCCAGGAGATATGCTACACCCAGAACAATCGGTAAGAGACCCTCTCAAATAACCATAGCAGCTGGCAACCCCAAGGTATCCATTTGATAAAGGACCTATCCCCTCAACTCGCACTCCACACCCCTTCCAGTATGGACATTCCCCCTGGGCAGATCAGCAGTTTGTTTATTCCTCTGAAGACCCCACAGTCTGATAGTCTCCCAGGAGATCTGCTGCACCCAGGGCTACAGACCCCCCACTCTGAAGGTCTCCTAGAAGACCTACTGTACCCTCAGGAACAGCCTCTGCTTTCCTGCAGGGAAGATTATCAGCTTATCTGCCCTTCTGAAGATCCCAAAGTCTAAAGGCCTCCCAGGATATCTGCACACAGGGTAACAGATCATTATAAAGCATGCATTTCTGGAAGAAAAAAAAACAGTCGGAAGGCCTATCAGAAAATTTGCTACAGCCAGGGCCAGAAGTCTCCAAGGAGACATGCAGAAACCCAGGGACACAAGAGGTAGGCTCCAGAAGAGATATCCAGGCCAGTTAACACCAGAGATAACCAGATGGTGATAGGCAAGTGCAAAACCATAAACCACAGAAGTCAATATATTTTGACACCATCAGAACCCAGATATCCTACCACAGCAAGCCCTGGATATCTCAACACACCTGCAAACCAGGATGCTGACCTAAAATCCTATTTCATAAAGATAATAGAGTCCTTCATGGAGGATATAAATAACTCACTGAAAGTAATACAAGAAAACATAGGTTAAAAAGATGGAAACCCTTCAAGAAGAAACAAATAAATCCCTTAAAGAAATACAAATGAAAATACAATCAAACAGGTGAAGGAACTGAGCAAAGCTGAACCTAAACTTGGAAGTAGAAACAGTAAAGGAAACACTAATGAAAGCAACCCAGGAAGTGAAAAACCCAGGAAAGAGGTCAGGAGCTACAGAGGCAATCATCAACAACAGAATACAAGAAATAGAAGAGAAAGTCTCAGGTGTAGAATATACCTTAGAAGATATTGACACAACAGTAAAAGAAAATTCAAAACATAGAAAACTCCTAACCTAAAACATCCAGGAAATTTAGGACACAATGAAAAGACCAAACCTAAGAATAATAGGAATAGGAGAGAGAAAATATTCCCAACTCAAAAGACTAGAAAAGTCTTCAACAAAATCATAAAAAAAAAAACTTCCCCAACCTAAAGAAAGCAATGGTCATAAAGGTATACGAAGTTTGTAGAATACCAAATAGATAGGACCAGAAGAGAAAATACTCTCATCATATAATAATCAATACACTAAATGCACAGAACAAGGAAAGAATATTAAACGCCATCTATAAAGGCAGACCTATCAGAATTACACCAAACTTCTCAAAAAAGAAAGTCAGAAGATCCTGGACTGAGGTGATGCAGACCCTAAAAGGACACAAATCCCAGCCCAGGCTACTATACCCAGCAAAATTCTCAATCATCATAGATGGAGAAACCAAAATATTCCATGGCAAAACCAAACTTAAACAAAATCTACCTACCAATCCAGCCCTATAGAGGATCCTAGAAGGAAAACACCAACACAAGAAGAGTGCCTGCAACAAAGAAAAAATACATGAAATTAATCAACTCCCAATAAAACTAAAAGGAGAGAATCACATGCACACAATGCTACTTACAAAAACTCTCATATCAGGAACTAACAATCATTTCTCTTTAGTATCCCTCAATATCAACAGAATCAATTCCCAAATAAAAAGACATAAGTTAACAGACTGGATACAGGAGCAGAAGCCAGCACTTTGCTGCATACCTACACACCTCAATGACTAAGGCAGACACTACCTCAGAGTAAAATGTAGGGGGAAAATTCTTCCAAGAAAAATAGTTCCAAGAAACAAGTGGAAGTTGCAATTCTAATATCCAATAAAATAGACTTTCAACCAAAAGTTATCAAAGGAAAAATATACCAAGAGAAAGTTTCAATACTGAACATCTATGCCCCAAATGCAAGGACACCCACATTCATTAAAGAAAATTTACTGAAGCTCAAAACACACATTGAAACACACACAGTAATAATGGGAGATTTCAAAACTCCACTTTCACCAATGGCAGGTTATTGAAACAGAAAATAAACAGAGACACAATGAAACTAATAGAGGTTTGGTTATGAACCAAATGGATTTAATACATATCTACAGAACATTTTACACTAAAACAACAGAATGTACTCCTCAGCAACTCATGGTTCCTCCTCTAAAACTTACCATATAATCAGTCACAAGACAAGCATTAACAGATACAAGAAGATTGAAATAATCCCATGAAGCCTATCAGGTCACCATGGACTAAGGCTAGACTTCAATAACAACAAAAACAACAGAAAACCCACATATCTATGTAAACTGAACAACTTTCTACTCAATGATAACTTGGCAAGGGAAGAAATAAAGAAAAAAATTAAAGACTTCCTGGAATTCTATGAAAATGATGACATAGCATACCCAAATTTATGGAGGACAGTGAGAGTAGTGCTAAGCGCACTATATGTGCTGGTAAAAAAAAAAAAAAAAAAAAAAAAAAAAATAGATCCTACACTAGCAACTTAATAGCACATCTGAAAGCCCTAAGACAAAAAGAAGCAAGCACACTCAAGAGGAGTAGAAGCAGGAAATAGTCAAACTTGGGGCTAAAATCAACCAATTAGAAACAAAGAGAATGATTCAGAGAATGAATAACACCAAAAGCTGATTCTTTGAAAAAATCAACAAGATATATAAACCCTTAGCTAGACAAAACAGAAGGTACCAAAGACAGTATACAAATTAACAAAATCAACAGAAATGGAGGAAATGATAAAAATCATCAAATCCTACTAAAAAAGCCTATACTCAACAAAACAGGAAAATCTAGATGAGATGGATGATTTTCTAGACAGGTACCACATACCAAAGTTAAATCAAGATCAAGTAAATTATCTAAATAGGCCAATACCCCCTAAGGAAATAGAAGTCATTAAAAACCTCCCGATTAAAAAAAAAAAAAAAGCCAAGGGCCAGATGGCTTTAGTGGAGAATTCTACTAGAACTTGAAAGAGGAGCTAATAACAACACTCTTCAAACTATTAAAAAAATAGAATTAGAAGGAATACTACCTAATTCATTCATTGAAGCCACAATTACTCTGATACCTAAGCCACACAAAGACCCAACAAAGATCTTCAGACCAAATTTTCGTATGACTATCGATGTAAAAGTACTCATAAAATGCTAGCAAACCAAATCCAAGAACATATCAAAACAATCATTTGCCACTATCAGGTAGGTTTCATGCCAAGGATGCAAGGTTGGTTCAATGTATGAAAATACATTAATGTGATCCACTATATAAACAAACTAGAAGAAAAAATTTACATGGTCATCTCATTAGATTCTGAAAAGCATTTGACAAAATACAGCACCCGTTCATGTTAAAAATATTGCAGAGATCAGGAATTCAAAACCCATACCTAAACATAATAAAAGCAATACATAACAAACCAATAGCCAACATCAAACTGAATGGAGAGAAACTTGAAGCAATCCCACTAAAATCAGGGACAAGATAAGGCTGTCCACTCTCCCTATACCTATACAATATAGTACTCAAAGTTCTAGCTAGAGCAATAAGAAAATGAAAGGAGATCAAGGGATATAAATTGGCAAGCAAGAAGTCAAGGTATCATTTGCAGATACAAATGCAACCCCAAAATTCCTACCAGAAAACTTCTACAGCTGATAAAGAAACTTTGGCAATATGACTGCATATAAAATTAACTCTCACAAATTAGTAGCCTTCTTTTATTCAAATGCTAAACAATCTGAGAAAGAAAATAGGGAAACAACACAATTCACAATAGTCACAAAAAACCCATAAAATATCTGGTGGTAACTCTAACAGAGCAAGTGAAAGATCTGTATGACAGGAACTTTAAGCCTCTCAATAAGAAATCAAAGAAAATATCAGAAAATGGAGAGATCGCTCATGCTCATGGAATGGCAGAATTAACATAGTAAAAATGGCTACTCTAACAAAAGTAATCTACAGATGCAATGCAATCCCTGTCAAAATTCCAACACTATTCTTCAAAAGCATGGAAAGAGCAATTTTCAATTTCATATGGAAATACAAAAAAATCCAGGATAGCAAAAACAATTCCTAACAATAAAAGAACTTCTACAGTAACCATCATCCTTGACTTCAAGCTATACTGCAGGGCAATAAAGATAAAAAACTGCATGATATTGGTACAGAAATTAACAGGTTGATCAATGGAATAGAATGGAAGACCCAGAAATAAATCTGCACACTTATTATCACTTGATCTTTGACAAAGAAACCAAAAATATACAATGCAAAAAAGAGAGCATCTTCAATAAATGATGCTGGTCTATCTGGCAGTCAGTATGTAGAAAAAATGAAAATAGATCCATATTTGTCACCTTGCTCAAAGCTCAAGTCCAAGTGGATCAAGGACCTCAACTTAAAACCAGATTCACTGAATCTAATACTGGAGAAAGTGGGAAAGAGACTCAGACTCATTGGAACAGGGACAGAGGTGTTTCCTAAACAGAACTCCAATAGCTCAGGCTCTATTATCAAGAATTGATAATTTCATAAAGCTGAAAAGGTTCCGTAAGGCAAAGGATAGAGTTAACAAGACAAATTGGCAAACTACTAACCCCACATCAGATATATGGTTAATATCCAAAATTTATAAAGAACTAAGAAGCTAACCTCCAAAAACCAAAGAGATCAATCAAAATATGGGGTATGGAGCTAAAAAGAGAATTCACAACAGAGGAATCACGAATGTCCAAGAAGCACTTAAAGAAATGTTGAAAGTTTTAGTGATCAGGGAAATGCAAATCAAAACAACCCTGAGCCACTGTACAACAATCAGAATGGCTAAGACCAAAACTCAGGTGACAACTCATGTTACCAAGGATGAGGAGAAAGAGGAACACTCCTCCATTGCTGGTGGGATTGCAAACTGGTACAACCACTCTGCAAATCAGTATGGACGTTCCTCAGAAAATTGGAAACATATCTACCTTATACCTTATATCTATCTAGCTATACCACTTTTGGACATATACCCCAAAGATGTCCCATCATCATTCTAGAGGGGCATATGCTCAACTTTGTTCATAGCAGCCAGAAGCTGGAAATAGCCCAGATGTCCCATAACAGAATGAATACAGAAAATGTTCATTTAGACAATTGAATACTATTCTCTTATTAAGAAGGAAAACAACATGAGTTTTGCAGGCAAATTGATGGAACTAGAAAATGTCCTGTGTGATGTAACTCAGAGCCAAAAGGATATGGATGGTATGTATTCATCAATAAGTGAATATTAGCTAGAAAAGTACAGAATACCTAGAATACAATACACAGAATTCAAGAAGGTTAACAAGCCAAAGGGCCCAAGTAAGAATGTTTCAATCTCTCTTTAGAGGGAGAATAAAGTAATCCCAGGAGGCAGAGTGAGGGAGGGACATGGGTGGCAGTGTGGATGGCGAGGGGAAGAGGGGAACATAACGAGTTATTGGGGAGGGTGTTGGGACCAAGGCATGGCCACCCAACCCCCTGCCCCTCAACTAGCCTGAGAACTGCCTGACATTCACCTTCGCTAAAATCATCCTGTGCCTATTTACCAAGAGGCAGTATACCAAGAGGAAATGTTCCTCCAGACCCCCTGCCAGCATCCTCCAGATGGACACCCCTGGAGTGAACCCATTGTTCCCCGCTCCTCCCTCCCCCCCCCACTCCTGTGGAGTATATATTGAGCAGTTTGCTCTTAGTAAAGTAGACCTTGACAAATCTGCATGATCTCCTCCTCCTCCTCCTCCCCCTCTTCCTCCTCCCCCTCCTCCTCCTCCCCCTCCTCCTCCTCCCCCTCCTCCTCCTCCTCCTCATCCTCCTCCTCC
>JADRCD010158022.1:0-24419 GCA_019843815.1 Montemys delectorum
TTTTTTTTTCTATTCCCTCCTAGCCTCATGCTCAACTTGTAAGTTAGTGAAAGGGTCAGATCCCCTGAAGGAAGCCAACTTGGACAGCAAGTTCATGTTCCGAGGAAAGGTCAGGACTGCCAGGTCTCCACTGGGCATTTCAGCTTTTCGTGTGAAATCAGGGACAGGGAAGGATGAAAGAATCTCTGCAAAGAGGGTCAGAAAAGTGGGAGGCAGGATGCTCTGATACAGAGCACAATCCAGGCACTGTCTTCATGTGTGGGCACAGTCCTTCCCTGTCTAGCCTTGGCTATATGGCTTTATGGTGTCAGAAGGACACTCCTGCCATAGACTCTGGGGACCTTAGTTCTCTGTCTTGTTGTGTACATATACACATACACATACACTTAATATGCATACACATATAATATACATATAATACACATATACATATACATGTGTGTATATATACAGTGTATGTGTGCATATGTGTTCGTGTGTGTGTGTATGAGCACATGTGTGCATGGAGGCTGGAGACTGACTTTGAATATGTTTCTTTGTTTCTTTCTACCTTAACTTTGAGATGGAGATACTGAACCTGAATCTTACTGATTGTGCTAGATTGCCAGGTCAGTCAGCCCCAGGATCCTTCGTTTCTCCCTCTGCAGGGCTGGGCTTACTTGTGTGCACTACTGTGCCTTAATCCTTAACATACTTTCAGGGGGATTCAATTCAGTTCTCCATGCTTGTACGGCAAACACTTCATCATTTAAGCCATCTCTACAGTCCATGACACAATCTTTCCTGTGGTCTTTTCTCAGTGTCAGGCAAAGGTCAGATAAAAAAACTTTTCCACTTTTTTTTTTGACATTCCTCCGCCTCCATTTCAGGGTACATCCCTCCACTTTCCTGACAGCTCAAGGACTCAGTTCCCAGGGTTACATAACAGTTTTGGCCCCACGTTTTTTCTTTAAGGGTGTTTCTCATCTCTTTGTTGCCGACACTACATTCTGTGCCAGACTATCACCGGGGCCGGTGTCATCTGAGCCAGTTCCCACTTTCCAAGACAGATGGTTGCTTGTGCTTCAAGACTGTGGCCCATGACAACTAACCTTGTGACAACCGGCAGCAGGGAGAAAGAAGGGACTTGGCAGCTCTTGGGGCGGCTGAGGAGGGTCTGGGGCAAGAGAGACAGCAACTCATTCTTTTGAAGCAGGAAAGGGGAGCAAAGGGCTGGCTCATGGTGTGCTGTCCATGGCAATAATGTCATGGGAAGTTTGGTCTAAACATCTTGAGCAGGTTGGAGCAAAGGGGAAGAGTCCTGGGTCCACAGAGCAGCCCTGCATTGCCAGAGCCTGTGGTAATACACGATGGGTTGGCCTTTTCCATAGTGTTTGTGTACCGTAAGACTGCAAGGCTGTTCAGGGTTCTGCTCTATCCCTGGAGTCACAAAGCCCCCTTCTAGGGCTGAATTTCCAATGAAGAAGTTGGCTGGGCTGCATTCATATTAGGTGCAATAATTATGCTAACATTTGTACACAGAGCGAGGCGGCTCATTTGTACCACAGATGCCAGGTAAGCCTCGGATGCTCCAATTACAGGCCGCATTTTCTCCTGAACTGACTGCTAGAAAATGCCCTGGTTGTTATTCTGACAACAGGAGCTACCTCGTTAGTCTTCCCCTTTAGAGTGAAAAGGAGGAGGAATGAAGTAAAAGACTATTGCTTCCTTCCCCTAATAACATGACTTAATTCTTCTTCTAAGACTGACGATGCCTAATGAGGTGGGTGCTGAGCCCAGAGCCGACCAAGGGCATTGAGTCTGCCTTATGCGGCTGTTCTTGGTTTCAGAGACTTTCCATGTAGTGCTACTAAAGTTTTTATTAGTGACACCCTATGGAACGCAAAGCTAAGACACTATGATGAGCCAATATTGGTACATTATTATTAAATGTATCCACCATTATCTATATCACACAAAATAGTTTCCCAGCTCTTGAAGCTGCCCTGCCTCCCTCCTGTTCCCTCTCTTATACCTCTCTGTGCTTCCAAACACAGTCAAGCACTCTTTTCTTTTTCTTTTTTTTTTTCCTTTGTGAACTTGATACATGAACACTATATTTACACCTGTCCTACCCCCTTCCTCCTCCGTGTCCTATCCTACCTTTCAGATTCATAATATCTTTTTAAATCTTTTTACATGTGTATGTACATATGCATGCATGTATATGCAACCTATTAACTCTGTTCCTTACTGCTCACAAGTGCGTTTATTCGGGGCTTAACTTCTTGGGATTGGACAACCTACCGAAGGAACTCATTCCTTGAGAAAACTGATTCCTTCTTAACTGCCATTGGCCTCATATAACGCTTCATCTAGGCATGGGACGAGGTCTACGTTGCCATGCCAACTAGTGGTGTCGTTATAATGATCTTGTTCAGACAATGGTATTTGTGAAATTTCCTGGATGATTTCTCCCTGTGTGATCTCAACTTGATACAAGCTAGAGTCACTGGAGAGGAGGGAACCTCAAATGATAAAAAATGAGACGGTGGCAAGTCTGTAGGGCATTTTTAAAAATTTATTTAGTGATTAATGGGGAAGGGCTCAGGCCATTGTAGATGGTGCCTTCCTGGGCTGGTAGTCCTGGATTCTATATGAAAACAGGTTGAGCAAGCCATGAGGAACAAGCTAGTAAGCAGCACCCCTCCATAGCTTCTGCATCAGAGCCTGTCTCCAAGTTCCTGCCTTGTTGGAGTTCCTGTCCTCGATTCCTTCAATAATTAACAGTGATATGATCGTATAAGCGAAATAAGCCTTTTCCTCCTCAACTTGTTTTGGTCTTGGTGTTTTATCGTAGCAATAGAAACCTTAGTAAGATACCCTGTCAAGACCTAGGAGACACCATCTAGGAACAGATGTCCTGGTTCTCTGGCTCTTGTAATCTTTATGGCTCCTCTTTTGAGATTTTTCCTGAGCCTTATATGTAAAGATTGCCATGCAAATATATCAGTTGGAAGTCACTTATTATTTTGACTCTATAACAATCTCCATCTGTTGCATAAGGAAGCTTATTTGAAGAGAGGTTAGAGCTACACTTATCTGTAGGGATATAGGATAGATATTTAGAATACAGTTAGACATTATATTGACAACCACTCTTTCCATTTTCTGCATAGCTTTGGCTTTTCTAGCACATGTATGTGTGTGTGTGTGTGTGTGTGTGTGTGTTCCTTCACAATGGAGCCAAAACTCTCCCACCCTCCATGGTCACCCAGGCACAGACATGTACTGAGGGACCATGATGTACAGGATAAGAAGGTTCTCACTTAATAAATAGAGTTGATCTACCATCAGCCCAGAGGGGAGAGAGTACATCTTGGCAGTTCCCTTTTAATCACTAATGCTTTTGATGATGAGCCGGGAACGACTTTTATCATTTAAGTCAACTCTCATCTGTTTCTGATGGCTTCTGAGTAACAGAAATGAGAAGAAAACAGCTTTTAAAAATCTCTGAATCTGTTACACAGGGACTGAGAATGACCCACATTCACCTGAAACAAACAAAATTCACCCCTTAGAAGTGGTTGGGACCTTAATGTGATGGAGCAGTGACTGTACCCCTCCCCAACTCTGTGCCCCAGGGCTCATGTGGTGATGGAGAGGGCTCTGGCCTCCTTGTTTCCTAAAAGCACAGCAAGAGGAGGGGACCCTGTGAAGGATGAGCCGGGGAAGGGCGAGCCTGTGTACCATCTTGCTGAGTTATTTGTCAGATTTATGAGTGCTGGTGGCACTTATCAAAAGTGACGTTTATTGGGTGTGAAATGTTCTCATTTGTTAGATAACACAAGCTGTTTAGTATTAAAGCAACTTTCACATGGCACAATCTCCTCTGTCATTAAAGACCTCCTAGGATTAATTACTGAGATCTATGCCCGGATGCCTAGATGCCTCCCAGAACCATAAACTTATCAATCACACACAAGCCAATTGCCAAGACATTTTCCTCAAAGCCACTGTCTTCCTGCGAGGGGGTGAGGACAAGGCAAAGGAACAGTCAGTACATACAAGTGCTCCTGGGAGACCTGAGATCCTGACCTGGGTCAAGGCTGTTCTGCTTCCTCAAGCTTGAAGCTGCTATAGCTGGAACTAGTAGACAGGCGCTCAGCTGCTCACTGGTCTTTGTTAGTTACTCCCTCCACTTCTGCGATGGAATACCTGACAGAAGACTGTAAAGGAGAAACGTGTCTTCTTGTGGCTTCAGAGTTCCACGTCGGTCCACTCTGGTGTGGAAGGCATGATGTTGGTTCACAGTGGATGGATCTTGCAGCTGGGCTTTTCTCCCTTCACAGCATCAATCAGAAAATAGAACAGGAAGAAGGTTTTACCTCCAAGGGACCACTCCTAGTAACCTCTCCCAGCTAAGGCCCACACCCCAAAGTTTCCACAACATCTCAAGACAAGTGCTGTCAGCTGGAGACCAAGGGTTCAGACACCTGGGCCTGTGGGGAAGGGTTCCATTTAACCATGGCAGGTGTTTCCTTGTCATTTAACACACCCTTGGGGTTATATGGGACATCCTGCCACATGGGTAGGTTTTTAATAATGGTGAATGATCGGAAGGAAACGTCTTTTCCTAGGTTACAAAGGACTCTGAGAATGAGCTAGTACTATGAATGTAGTTTGCTTTTTCTGAATCCAGTACATCCTGCCTTTGAACTTGTTCTTTAGAATACCTTCCCAAGACCCTGACTCCTTAAGTCACCAGAATAGAGCTTCCCCTACAGGTTCATGTGTAGAATGTGTAACTACCAGCAGGTGGTGCTCTTTTCAGAAGTTAGTGAAACATTAGGAGATGGAGGCTGAGGATGTAGGTTTTTCCTGTTTATTTTTTTTTTATTTTAATTTTAATTTTTATTTTTGTGGTGGTGGTGGTGGTGCTGCTGCTGCTGGTGGTGGTCTTCCCCTGTTCCTTTCTCATTCTGTCCTTTCTCATCCTCTGTCGCCTCCCTACTTAAGGTAAACAGTTTCCTCCACCATAGCCTCCCATCATCATGATGCCCAGTTGTACCTGAGGCTCAGAAACATGGAACCAGTTTTCTGAGGGGTGAAACCATGAACTCAATACATCTTTCCTCTTTGTAAGCTGTTTACCCCCAAACGTTTGTCATAGCAAAAGCAAGTTTGACTAACACAGGGGCCATAAGAAGCCACCAAGCTCAAATGTAAGACCATTTGTCAAGGCATCAAACTTACTTGCAACGAAGGTAGACTTCACTCTAATGACCCTGCAATTGTTGCTAAGAACCCCCGGGCACAAGAAAAAAAATGCTACAAGTTGGATGAAAGTGCCCAGGAGGAAGAAATTTTATGGACATCTAAAAATGCTGATGTGCATCAGGTAATAAGGCTGTTGAAGGCAAATAGATGTATCCTCTCCATTACAGAATAAACTTGTGTGGTTTCATTTTCACATAGACACCATCTCCTCCTCCATAGACCACCTTTTACTTAGCTGAGAAAGTCTTTCTTCCACTGCATCTGTTCAGTTACCACAGTGCCCCAAACATTCCACAGCGACTGCCTTAAACATCTTATTGGCTTGTTGAACTTAAGTACAATGCAAAATCTTCATCTGGACCTAGAAGGCTCTCTAAGATGCAACCCTTGAGTGCTTCCTAAATTCATTGCTAACTGATACCCACCCCCCATCCTGTTCAGCCACACGGGGCTTCTTCAGTGGACCATCTTTCTATTACTGAAGGGTCTTTGCAATATATGTGGAAGAATGTGCATTTTTCCTCCACCCTCCCACAAGACCAGTTCTTCTGCATCCTTTCATGTCTTCCTGATAACATCAAAAATGTGATCTCTCTGTTAGGGTTCCATTGCTGTGAAGAGACATCATGACCAAGGCAACTCTTTTTTTTTTTTATTTAAAATAGATTTTAATTATACATGATATATAATATATAGTATATATTTATACAATGATATTTTATTCAATTGGTATATTTTATTTCAAATATATTTTTCAAGTCTCTTTTTTATTAGATATTTTCTTTATTTACATGTCATATGATATCTCTTTTCCCAGTTTCCCCTCCAAAAAAAAGAAAAGAAAATAAATAAAGTAAACAAAACAAAACAAAAAAACAAAAACAAACCTCTGTTCCCTTCCCCCTCCCCCTGCTTGCCACCCCACCCTCTCCTGCTTACTGGCCCTGGCATTCCCCTACATTGGGGCATAGAATCTTCACACGGCCAAGGACCTCTCTTCCCACTGATGACTGACTTGGCCATCCTCTGATATATATATATATATATATATATATATATATATATATATATATATATGCTGCTGGAGCCATTAGTCCCACCATGTGTACTCTTTGGTTGGTGGTTTAGTCCCTGGGAGCTCTGAGGGTTCTAGTTAGTTCATATTGTTGTTCATCCTAAGGGGCTGCAAACCCAAGGCAACTCTTAACGAAAGAAAATATTTAATTAGGGCTGGCTTACAGTTTCAGAGGGCCAATCCATTATCATCATGGTGGGAAGCATAGGAGCATCCAGGCATATGTGGTATTGGAAGAGCTGAGAATTTCACTTCTTGATCAAAATGCAGCAGTAGAAGACTGGCTTTTGCAGGGATCCAGCAGGAGGTTCTCTTCCACACTAGGCAGAGCTTGAGCACTAGGAGCCCTCAAAGCCCACCTACACAGTGATACACTTTCTCCAACAAGGCCACACCCATTCCAACAAGGCCACACCCATTCCAACAAGGCCACACATTCTAATAGTGCTACTTCCCATGGGCCAAGCATATTCAAACCACCACATGTGGTTTCCTTGGAGAAGCCATGCTGACCTCATGACCTTAATCAGGTTCTATTTATTCTTTCTTAGTAGTCCTATCTGCTTTCTTCACAATACCTATTATTTGTGGTTTATTTTTGTGTGTGTTTATCGCTCACCTTTCATCTCTCACAGGCAGGGAGTGTTGTATTTACTGTGCCAACAGCACCTAGCAGCTCAGCGTGGTGCCTGACCTTAGAGCAAGCATCTAAGAAGTACCACTCTGCCGCTTGGAAGGAGGAATATGTTAGTGGCTATTAAAAATAGAAAAAAAAAAACCTCTTTGTTTTCTGAAATAAGTTATTTGTTATGTAGTTAAGATTAGCTTAGAATTCCCATTCCTCCTGCCTCTGCACCCTAAGTGTTGGGACTACATACATATGTACTGCCACGTCCCACAACATAATGGATTTTTAATGTTCCCAGGGGGAGTTTATCATCCATTTGTGTGGAAGGCATTGGTGTGTATGTGTGAGTCTGTGTGTAACACTTATACCCTAAAATCTCAGGGACTTGTAGCTTGTTTATTTACATAGGTCTGATATTCCGAGAAATGTTTGACCCATAGATGTTCAAATACATAAATACAAGTATCTGTTGGCTGAATAGTGAGCAGAGGTGTAAGGGATATAAGACTGTTTATCAGGGAGAACTCACCCAGTGGGCAAGCCAGAGTAGTGAACTGAAAGAGGCTTTGAAATGGAGTTTGTATTGGTAGGCGGGGGTGGGGGGGGTGGGGTGAGCTGTCAAGGCAACCAGAGGCAAAGGAAATTCGGTTTAATAAAGATCTAAAACTAAGTCAGTATGCTCCTAGGCAAACTTAGCATCATCACACAGGCCTCTCAGGAAAGCATGGACACTCAGGAGGAGCTGCTCTGGGTACAAGTCTGTGCAGTTCCCCTGTATAAATAAAGAAATGGGAAGTGCTTTTTTTCCCCCATGTCTGGGTCATTAGGTTAGCCGGTCAGTTGGTTCCTCCAAGTCGGAGGAGCCCTTTTGCATGGTCCAGGTCCAAAGCCATCAGAACCGAATCACTTCTGGTGGCCTTGCAAGGCTGTGTGGATGGCCAGCCTGCCTTCCTGCAGTCATGATCAGATTCCAGAGCTCAATCTGGATGTGTCCCATGTGGTGAGGCGCCTTATAAATATTATAATGGAGTTGTGTGTTATTTGCATGGGCTTATTTGGGGTTGGAGATTTACTGCAATAAACGGTACAGCACCTTGTGTCTTATCTCTGGATTCTCGGCTCCCGTCTTAGCATTCCCTCTACTCTTACCTTGTGGAATTCAGGAACTCACCTAGGATTCCCCAACCCCATGGACCCCTAAATCTTGCATGTCACTGGCACTGATGTACTAAAGGAAACAGAGTGATAAAGGACGGCCCAGCAACAGACCACTGTGCCTCTGTAGCCTGTGCTTGGTTTGCTCAACCTCGTCTATATTTCCAGCCTCCGGCTTACCCAGAAAGCCTTTCTATGGCTCCTTCCAAATTTCCCTTCTCCTCCAGTCAAGGAAACACTGAAGCTCTGAAGTAGTTCATTTGTGTTACCATAACAGGACACCTTACACTGAGCATGTAGAGAGGAAAGAAGGTTCTTTGGCTGATGGTAGCATCGAACACAACCCTGTCTATGATGTAACATGTCAGAGAAGTGGAAAGGGAAACGATGTATGGAACAGGGTGTGTGTGTGTGTGTGTGTGTGTGTATGTGTGTGTGTAAGCAAAAAAGCTAGAGAATGAGGGGGGGCCAGGCTTGCTCTGTGTATTTGGTTGCATTTGTTTGGTGTGTGCATTGTGTGTGTGTGTGTGTGTGTGTGTGTGCATGTGTGGGGAGCCCAGAAGTCAACTTCATGTGGTCTTTCAGGGGCCATTCACCTTATTTTTTTTTCGGGGAGGGGGACGACTGACTCAAAACATAATCTTCTGAGAGTAGTTTCCCAAGACCTACTCACCTACTTACTTTCCATCTATCATTTTTAATCCTTCGTTACCACTCTACCCCCAGATTCACCACTCCTTAAGATTGGAGACCAAATGCGACCTTTTCAGGAGCCCATATCCAAAACACAGAAACCTCTATTTAATAGAAACCTAAGGGCTTTTTCTTTTGCTGAAAAAAATATTGATTAAAGGCTGACTGCCAGCTGGGTTGGGCATTAAGCTCTGGGGGATATAATGAATAAGAAATAGGCACATTCTTTGCCCTCAAAAGGTTATAGTTTAGTGTGAGACTCAGATATTAAATTTAAATGCATGGGTAAATACAGAACCTAAGTTGTGACATGTGCTATGTAGGAGAGTCAGAACTCTGCTAATGTTTGGTTGGCGGCCCCTCAGGACACCTCTAGGTGACATTTGGAATGAGGCTTTGATACTGAGGGAATCCACTGTGCAGAGGAGGGGGCTGGGGAGGGGGAGGTTTCCAGTCATAAGCAAGGGAAGAACCCAAGTTCGGTGTGCTGTAGTGGGAACACAAGCAAGGATGGGCGGTGGGAGGATACATATGCTCAGGCATGGTTAGAGTCTACTCTCTCTTCCAGGTTAGACAGCACAGAGTTCACCCTTCCTTCATCTTGGGGCCCCTGGAGAGCTTTAAGCAAGAGAAACTCCTTATTGTGATTTGAAGTTTTAGAACCTCCTTCCAGCACAGCCATGCAGAGAGTGAGTTTGGAAGACGCTAATGAGGATGGGACTGTGGTAGATTAGGTGAGAAATAATAGTAGTTTGCACCTGGGGATAAGAACTGGAGAGAAGCAGAGGGAGGGGAGGTGGCAAAAGCGGCAGGAATGGAGACTTGACTAGGATTTGGGAGGAGAGAAAAGGAAATACCAAGAAAGACTTTCACTTTAGTCTACTCGGCTCTTGCATTAGGTCCTGGAGGAGGCAATCAAGCATTTTCTTTCCCTAGTTAAGACCAGATTCAAATTTTCCTATGAAGGCTTGGGGTGGTTGCCCAAACCCAGGCCTATATATCAGTTCTTTAGCCTCTCCTTGCCGGACAGGACAAGAGCTTTTTAGATTGCGGCCTTTTCCTGTCCAGTCGCTCCTTGCTGTTTCGAAAGGTTACCTCTCCGGTAGCTTTGCCTTGCTCATCCTGTGAGCCTTTCTCAGCCAGCTCCCGGTTTACTTAGACTTAATGACACTCCATTCCCAGCAAGTTCCTTCCCAGAATCACGATGGGCGACATTACGCACTCCTCGTGTCTGGTGATAACTTTTTATGAGGTTTTTATTCTCTAACAATATATTAAAGCCATATTTTTTGCCAGGTTTTTACTTCGGTTTATTTCTTGCCCTTGACTCGCTGTTCTCTGCCCCACCCCCATCCCGCGACTCCCGTCCCTCCCTCCCATGACTCCCTCTACCTGAGCAGGTTTGCTGCGAAGATGTTTAATTCTCCTTTAATCCCAATTCCCCGAGATACATGAAAGCAGCTTTACGAGCCCATAAATCCGCTAAGATAAAGTGCATTTTTATTAGTTGTGTTGACATCAAAGAGAAAAAAATAGAATCTAATGTGGAATAGTCAATAATGAATTTGCTTAATAGCCCCCTCATCACCTTAACAGTCTCAGGAGGCAGTGGCCTCCGGGGTAGGACACCGAAGCTGGCAGAATTGCACCAGAGACAGGCAGGGTACCACCCTGGTAGATGCTGTTTCCTCCAAGAAGAAAATACTTCTTTGTAATGGAGCTTCGAAGCTTGAAGGCAGAATGTGGAAAACAGAGAGCCTGGGGCAGAGGGGTGAAGGGAAGAGGTGGGTGGACTGCGAGTTAAGCCATTGGTTGTTTCGAGGCTTCTAGGGTTCCTGTCACCCTCGCTGTCAGCCCTGGTGAAAGCTCAGACCACTGAGAGTTGCTTCGGTGACCAGAAAATGGAGGAAGGAACCGGGAGCAGGTGACTCTGCAGGTGGCAGCATCTCTGGGAAGAAAATGGAATTCCATGGCTCAAGCTAGGATCAAAATCAGCTTTGGTGCATCTGCACTGCCTGCGCATCCCCAAGCTTGCCTTTCTCCCGCTTCAGGCCACCTGCTCCACTTGCTTATCTTCAGTCCGCAGGATTCGCTTTGCTCTTCCTCCGATCAGCCCAGGTTTTCTACATTCCTTTGGAGCTACAGATCTAGGGTTTGCAAGATTCCCTGGCCCTCATCTCTCCTTTCTTCCCTGTTTTACTTCTCTCCGTGCTTTCCCTCCTTGTTCTTGAGCTCTTCAGAAAGTATTTCCCCCAGGGCGTTCCGGAGAGTGAAGTCTGTGCCCTCAAGTCCGTGTCCAAGAACAGGGAAAGCTCTCTGCCGCTTCCACTTGATTTTGTTTGGTTTGTTTTGTTTTTCAAGACAGGGTTTCTCTGTGTAGTCCTGGCTGTCCTGACACTCCATTTGTAGATCAGGCCTTGAACTCAGAGATCCTCCTGCCTCTGCCCCCAGAGTGCTGGGATTAAGGCGTGCTCCACCATAGATGCCTGGCACAAGTGGGCATCTATGAGGCTTCGGGGCAAGGGTGTAGTAGAGATGGCTCTGAGCGCTTAGTGCTCTTGCAGAGGACCTGGGTTTGAGACCCGGGCCACACATGGTGGCTCACAACTACTAGTAACATTTAAAGAATCTGCTGCCCTATTATAACTTCTGAGGGAGCCAGGCACACGTGTGGTGTACGGCATACAGGCAAAATATTCATATGCATAGAAAAACAACCAACCAACCAACAAACAAACAAAACAAAACAAAACCAAAAAAAAAAAACCAAACAAGAGGGGAGTTGAAACTACTCTTGGTGACCACTAGATGGCAATAGTCTAACATACAAACCAGCAAGTCTCTGAAAGGCAGGTCCAGGATGAGATGTTGAGCAAGAGGCCTGTAATAAAAATGTAGGTGTGGTCTGATGTAGGTGTTTGTTTGGGCCCATGGGGTAGGTCACAGTGGCTGCAAGGCCACCTTTAATAGAAGGGCAGATGTCTACATTGTCACCCTCCAGGGTGCTTACTTAGCTCCTCTTCACACCCCTGACCAGTTGAGGTAAGAGCCTCAGGCTGGATATGAACACACCTGGTTACCACTGTGTCCATGTGTGACCTCCTGTTTCCTCAGTAGGCTCTGAGGATGAGCAGGTAGTTTTTCCTCATGTCAAGGATCATCTGTGGTCACTAAGAGGAGGGCACAGTGCTGGGACTGCCATAAGCTATTCGGAGGAGTTGGCTTGACTGCTGGGAAAAGCCTGTATCAAGAAGGTCTCGCCAGTGACTCATGCACAGAAATGGACAACACAGACGTCACACGGTCTCTATTCTTCAAAACCTTGTGTGTGGGAGAGGGGCAGGGACGGAGACAGACAAGGAGCGATTAGGAGAATACTGTAGTGGAAGGCTGCAGCTTACCACTGGTGGAACCAGACTTCAGAAAGAAGGAGCTCACTGGGCTAATGGGCCATGAGCTTGTTCCTGCAAGATTTAAATTAAAAAGTCATAGCTTACCTGGCTAAGCTAAGGAGAAGCGTGAGCTAGCACAAGGAGGACATTTTACCAGCAAAGAGGGAGAGATCTGGGGGTCCGGGTCAGGGATGGTTATTTGGAAGTCGGGCTGAGTTAGTTAGTGACAATGAGTGGGAAGCTATGACAGGTTGCTGAACAGGAATGGGATCCTTCTGTTGTTTAAGGGAACTCTCCACTCTGGCTCAGGATTGGTAGGTAATTGGCAGCAGAGATGGCGTTTCTTTTGCATAGCGCATGGCCTTGGTGTTCAGTGAATGCTGAACAGACACTAGCCGGAGCCTCAAGGACACCGAGGCCAGCAGGGGACCCCTCCAGGGAGGATAGCGTCATTGGTGAGTGTGTGGAGCAGTCTGTTCCTCCTGAAGGCTGGCTGGGAGCCACCCACACTGAGTACTACTTCTCCGAAGGCTACTTTGTTCAGTAGCTCAGCAGAGCATAAGGGATGTGATCGCTAGCTGGGAATTACACAGGTAGCCTCTGCCCTTTGCCACTTCCAGTTTTGCTGACACACTTATTTGGCAGTGTCTAAGGAACTCCTGAACCATCCCTTTGTCTCAATGCAAGGTTGTAACTGGACTCCATTGTGGCTCCAGCCAAATCCCATGCCTGTTGTGAAGGCCTTGTTACGTGAGTCCTGCTATGCATACACGGCAGAATGCACAAAGGGTCTGAGTTGCATGTAAATGGAGGCAGTGAGGCCAGGTGCCAGGTAGGGCAAGAACATACTTACAGAATTTAGAGATATAAATGCAATCTCAGAACTGAGTTACACCTCAATGGACACAAAGAGCGGGCCTAGGAGAAGCCTGATCCTGGATTTCTCTGGAGTCAACTCAAGCAGAAAGAAGGGAATACTTGGGTATTTGGCAAAAGACTAGGCCAACTGTCAGTGGGTAAGCATTTACTGAACCCTAATTAGGCAGAGCATGAATAAGACATGCTTCGTGACCCTATAGGTATGGAGGCAGGAAACCAGCACTTACAGTCACAATGGTAGTTACAGTAAAGCATGGACAATTGCGTTTCTGTTGAGCTGGTGGGATTTTGTGGTCACATTAATTTGAACTCACATTACTGATATAGATCAAGGCACGATCAAGCAGCTGGCCCCAAACAACAGTCTTCCAAATGTCAACCTGGCCTGGGAGTGCAGGAGCTGAGCAGAGAGGTCCCTTCCGTTGGCAGCGAGGCAGTGGCAGTCTGAAGGAGCTCAGGACATTTGTCTCCCAGGCATCTTTTTAATCCTCATGCCTTAGAACTTCAAAACCCAGGGTAGTGGCCCCCACCATAGCATCCACAGAACAACTTCCTGTTTTCTACAACAAGATGAGCATCTCAAATCCCAGGAATTTTGAATGTTGACATGATGTTCACATTTTTTCTGGATTTTGGAACATTTCAGATTTCACACTTTGGGATTGTGGATGCTGCTTAGCTGGTAAAGTCTATGCAAATATTTTCCAATCTCAGAAAATGAAGAAAAAAAAACCTTCTTCAATCTTTATGATTTTGAGTATTTCAGACAAGACACACTCAAGGAGCACTAATAGTTTCTCCTCTCAAACGCTCTTTCACCTGAACATCTGTCAGTGAATGCTTCCTGATTCTCTTATTCTCTCCTCGTCCATGACCCAGGGAATAAAAGTCCAGGACAACACAAAATTATAAACGGAACCTTGTCGTAGTGAGGGCTAGGATGAAGGAGAAAATGAGGAGAGCACACAGTGTATTTAGAAATGCACTTGCAAATACAGCCTTAAGGTCACACATGTGGCTAGTGTCCTCTGCTTGCTGCTAGTGGGCAGAGCTGCTGACACCAAGCTCCTTAGGTGATTTCCTGGATGGGGCCAATGTTTCCGGACTCCATTTCCTGGCCCCTCTGTAGTTTAAGGTGGCTTAGTGACGGCGTGTTTGTCTATGAGATGTGATGGGGAAGCCAAGTGTGCTGTTGTCATAAACCTGGCTGGGAACTGCCTCCTACCCACAAGCCCCTGCTTCTCCTCCTCCTGCTTCTGTGATACCCCTCCATACACTGCAGATGACAGAGCCATAGTGAAAGCAGCCTGTGCCCTTGCACTGTCACTGTGACAAGTGAAACTTCTTGTGTGACTTCCCTGGGATGTGAGGGGCTTTGTCTTGGAGGATGTCTTGTATGACTTTGGCTTTGAATCAGGCTTCACAGGCGAAGAGACAGAGGCTGGTGGGTAGGGTATTAGGAGGAGTCTCTTCAGAGTGTAGCATCTCCTGTCTGTTTGCCAGGTCTGTTTGAAGGAGAACAGCAAGCTCCACAAGAATGACGGTGAGCTTGAGAGACAGTTCACTGTGCACTCCTCCACAGCTCCTGACCTTGGGGAATTTCACTGGAGGCCAACTACTACAGACACTTCTTTTCTGGGACAGATGACTTAGCAGGACCCTCCTTCTCTCTTTGGAACATTTCAGATCTCACACTTTGGGTGAAATAGGATAAGGACCTGTCTCTCTAACTCTTAGAGTAGCAATAAAGATGACAAAAATAACCAACGGTAGAGACAGCTTTTGTTTGCACTCAGTGCTTTATTAGGCATTATTAATAAAGATAATAATTGGAATTTGAAGTCAACAAACACCGGGAACTAATAAGCGATCATTTTAAGTGTGACATTTACTCTCAGTGACATAATATTAGCTCAAATGATGGCATAATCTATTTTATGTAAATCTAGTAGACGGAGATTAAACTTTTTATGCACAGACAAATTAGAGAAAAATTATTTTCAAGTCAAGGATCTTTAACTATGAGGTTCTTTATCTTATATTGATTGGTACTGAAAGAGAAGGGCTACTTTAGACACAGAGGTCATCAATTAAGGATTGACTAGCATAACTATGAAGTAACCTTAGGATGGAGGGAGGGTGGCATTACAATGAATAACTTGTGTATGATTAGGTACATAGGAGCACATAAAGGAACTTATGGTGTTAAGACTGTTGATACGCCCTCACCACAGTGTTTTTGCATTTCATGTGTGGATGATCTTTGAATGGACAGAGACCACAGAGCTTCTAGTCTCATGGGAAGACAGACAGTGGCCCTACAGAGTTTGATCCAGCTATTAGAGAGATCACTGCATTCCACCTTGTTCTTTTCTAAGTATATCACCACTGTTGACTCATATAGGCTGTGTGAGGAAAAATACTGCTCCTCTTCAGCTGACAGATGGGGAAACTGAAGCATAGAAGTGGATGTTCCCATTCATTGCCAAAGCCAGGGAGTCAGACTTCTCACATCAGTGCTAAGGACTAGAGAGGACCAAGGTCAGAGAAAATACAATGGAGGAACGCATCAAGTAGGTAGAATGGTTACAGAGGGATGGCATTGAACCAATCACAAGTCAAGAGAGGAATCTGGGGTAAGGACAAAGGTCAAGAGAAGTGGCGACACCGAGGTCTTGGGTGGAAAAATCATGGTGGGTTTGAGGAGCATCAAGAAGAGGGCTGGATAGGAGAGAGTGGATAAGCAATGGGAAATTCAGAGAGGACACAATAGAAAGACACCAGCGTTGGGGCTTGATAAATCTTGACATCCACTCCTGCTTTGGTTTTCATATGACATATCAACTGTTGAAGTATTTGAGCAAGGGCAATAATGAGATTGAGTCAAGTGTTTTAAAAGAATGGACCATGTTGGATCTCACTGGCAGACAGGAGTGACAGAGGAGCAAAACATGAAAGAGCAGAATGGAGATGACAGTCATAAAAAACAAAAAAACAAAAAAACATGAGACTGGATGAAAGAGACAATGTGACTGGAGCTGAGAAGGGCTGGAAGTGGGACGTGAGGTAAAGAGAAGAAAACCATGTCACCAAGTGGCTGGAGCAACTTGAGTGATAGTGGCACTCTTTACTGAAATGAGGACCCGCAGGGAGGGAGAAGCAACATGGTTTTCTTGAGAGACAGACTATTCAGAGCACTGGTTTGGGGATGCAAATGGAAATGCTGACTAAGACATTAGATAACCCCAGGCTGGGACTCATGGGAGAAGAGATTGTACAAAAGTTTAGGAGTTTTGAAATCCTAGCCACAAATTGATTGGATTACCTATGTAAACATGGTAGATAAGAAGCATGCTTTGGGACTTTAATATTCATACTTAAAAGATAAGGCTGATGGAGAGCCAGTGAAACTGGAGGGAAATCAGACAAATGTGGGTTTCCAAATAGCAAGATAGGTTTGAACCTCTCTATGCAGGATCTATAAGTAGTATCAGTGGCATTGGATACTACTTATAGATTTGTTGCAGTTTACATGGGAAATGCCCCCTGCAAGCTCACATGTTCGAATACTTGGTTTCCAGAGGATGACACTGCTTTGAACTATTTTGAAAGGCTGTAAAACCTTTAAGATAAGAATCTTGAGGTTCTATAGCATAGCCCCAATTCCTGTCCTGCCAGCTCTCTGCTTCCTGACTATGGGTAGTATGCATGTGGGAGATTCAGCATGAGGAGTTGCTGCTTCACACGTTTGATACCATGCCTTCCCATCATAAAGGACTATACCCTTAAACCAGGAGCCAAAATAACCACTGACTTCCTTAAGGTGCTTTTGTCGGAAATTTTGACACAACCATGGACAGGTCACTAAAACAAGGTTCAATAAGGAAAGAAGATCAGTAACCGATTATAAGATTTGGATATGGAGTTTTTCCATAGATAAGAACGGAAGCTTGTTTCAGAAGTCAGCATGTGCTTCGTAGGGTTGCACTACCAGTCAACACCCACATCTCCAAGGCTTGTAGAGGAACCAATGCCTCTTTGTTGTTCCTGTTACCTATTGGTGAATATGAGTTAGCTGCTGCGCCACTCCATGTAGCTTGTCATTTGAGTGCCCGGCTGAAGCTGCAGTTTAATCTGTAATGTGCTGCGGCTGGAGTGAAGAGCTTGGTGAGATTGTGACACCCATCTAAGCCTTTTCTTACACATGCCTCACAGCATGTCTTTTCTGATGCTACTGGCGATGTTAGTCATGTGGTCAAGCCTGATGGGTTGGGAAATCTGGCTTCTTGTTGAAATTCAGTGTAGGTCACATGGTGTATTAATTTTTTTCACAACTGTAACCGAAGTGTGAGAAACCACTTACAGGTGGCAGCCTCTTAGGGTGGAGCCTTGTAGTTGTGTGGCTGTGTCCATGGTAGCTGGAGTTTGCAGTGCAGCCCATTCTCTCTTTAGCAGACCAGCAGACACAGAGATAATATCACCTTTAAGAACCATCCCCCCCTAGCTTATGCTCACTAGCTAGTCCACATAATTCGAAGGATTCTACAATCTCCCTAAACTGAGCCATCAGATGGTGACCAGATATTCGAGCCCATGAGCTCGTGGGAAACATGTTCAGTTCAAATCACAATGCACAGCATACATGAGCCTTTTACAAAATAAAAAAAAAAAGTGTATAGTTGGCAATAGTAATAAGATCTCCAACAAAGGGAGTCCTGGAGAAAATGGAAGGAGATAAACATGACGTAAAAGCTGAGAACAAGGGAATAGGGCTGTGGCTGGAGAGTGAACAGGGGTTAAGCCAGACCTTCGTTTCTTGTTAGCAGGGGATTATCTGAGCATGTTTGTATGTGATGCGTTAATCTAGAGGAGGGAAGAAATTGCAACAGGAGAGTGATCAAATAGCTACAAGGAAAATGTCACTTAGGTGAGTGGCAACATGTTCCTCTGCACAAAAGGAAGGCTCACCTTTGCTAAGGTCAGCAAAAGTTTGTTTTCTGTGACAGGAGAAAAGGCACAGCTTGTTGGTGCAGAGCCTGGGAAATGTGGTTGTAGGGAGAGGAGGACATTCTCTGTTGGCCTCTGTATCCTGCATGAAACAAGAACGTAGAGGAGGGAGTGTCTCTGGTGATTTTGGTAGTGACAAATAGTGATGTCATTATGACAGCTCCATAGGAATGCTGACCCTCTGAAGCAGTGCTTCTCAACCTGTGCGTCAAATGACCTTCCACGGGGGTCACCAAAGACCATCGGAAAACAGATATTTTTACAGTATGATTCAGATTCATAACAGGAGCAAAGTTACAGTTATAAAGTAGTAATGAAAATAAATTTTTGTTTGGGGTCACCACAGCATGTGGAGCTGTATTAAAGGGTCACAGCATTAGGAAGGCCTAGAAGCACTGCTCTGAAGGGTTATGATCATAGATTTAGGATGAGAGACTGGGGGGGGGGGGTGAATGCTTTTTAGTTTCTGTGCAGCTGGATGCAAATATGATATAGATAAAAAGCTGAGATTAACCACAAATTTGAGGCTCCCAAGATGGCTCTCAAAATCAAGACACACAGGGGATGGAGTTGATTCATACAAGAGGTTGATTTTAAGAAGCAACCACAGAATGAAAACATGGAGGTATAATGTCCATGAGCACAGGGAACCTATGACTGTGAAGTTCTAGGGACTCAAAATGATTAGGACAGAGTATCCAGGAATTTGTTAGAATGGCCATGGATATTCAGCATTAAGTTAGTAAAGATACCAGGGCGATGGTTTAATAGCTACAGTGCTTGTTATGCAAGTGTGAGGCCCTGCAATTGCATCCCCAGAGTCCCTGTAAAGGTGGATGTGGTAGTATGTGCTTATAATGCTATAGGTCTTCTGATGAGATAAAGAGAGGAGAATCCTTACAGACTCATGGGCATGACATGCATGTACACACACACACACACACACACACACACACACACACACCCCACACTCACACAAGCCTACATTCACATAAATTAAAGACACATCATATTAGAGTTGGTCCAAAAAATTAGTGGTAACATAGCTGCTATTGACAAGACCCAGGATGAGAACATGGTAGTGATTGGTAGAAGAATGACAGAAGTGACTCCCCAGTTGCTTTGATGTGAGTATGGGGATATGGAGAGTTTGGGGATCAATAAATAAAGTATATGGACATAGAGCAGTGTTTCTCACCCTTCCTAATGCTGAGACCCTTACTACAGCTCCTCATGTTGTGGTGACCCCCAACCATAAAATTACTATTGTTGCTACTTCATAATTATCATTTTGCTGCTGTTATGAATCATAATGTAAATATCTTATACTCAGGATATCTAATATGTGACTATTGTGAAAGGGTCATTCAACCCTAAAGGGGTTGTGACTCACAGTTGGGAACTGTTGATATAGAAATTAAAAGGATCTACTGCTCTTCCAGACCCAGTTCTATCCACAGCACACATGCTAAGAAGCTTACAGCCACTCAGGACTCTAGCTCTAGGGATCTGACAGTCTTTTTTTGGCCTCTGCAGTAGTGTATACAAACATGCATGCACACATGCACACATGATTTAAAAAGTAAAAGCACTGTTTAAATAATCGGTGCTTGGTGATGTCAGGCATGGTCTGGTGGCTGATTGTTTTGGGATGTCACAGTGTGCTCATGATGTACTCACCTGCTTTTCTGCTGGGAGAAGCTGAGGAAGGTATGTCATGGGTGTAAAAGAGATGTTGGTCAGTCATTCACTACCCTTAGCCTGACACCAAGAGGATACACAGAGACCCCAGCATCCTGTACAGCTTTGTAGTCTTATTCTACATCTAGCCACCAAGCCACAGAGATCCTCATAGGTGGCTGGTGGGCTATGAGAACAGAATGGGACTTCCATGCCAAGCTGACAGTAACAGGGACAACAGAGGCTTCAGACTTGAGGAATGAAGTGGTATCAGCACATCATAATAGCGATTGGCAGTGTAGACCAGTGTGCTCGGAGAAGCAGAAGGAGATCACAAGTGAAGGATGAACCTTCTAGAGTTCTATCTGTCCATAACACAGAGCTTCACGGAGGCCTGCATTCCCATGGCCAAGCTTCCCACTCCATGCTCAACTTGGGATATTTTTTATTTAATGGGAGAAGAGATCAAAGGTTCTGCTCTATCACAACTGAGCAGTTTGGCTTGACAGAATGACAACTGTTTAATCACAGGTTCTAGAAAATCAAATCTTTTTCTCAGGCTTACTATAAGATTTATGATTCCAAACTTTATTTTTGAAAGGTTTCTTTCCTGTGGAGTCTTTCTGCCTCTTCAGCAATTGTGCTTCTTCTTCTTCCTCTGCCTCTCTCTCTGTCTCTCTCTGTCTCTCTTCTGTCTGTCTGTCTGTCTGTCTGTCTGTCTGTCTGTCTGTCTCTGTGTGTGTGTGTGTCTGCGTCCCTCCCTTCTACACTTCACAAGGGTTGTATTTATTACAGATTTCTATAGCATTGTCTTCAAGTTCTCTTCAGGAGATCCTAAGTCCAAGTACTCACATCCTAAAAATCCACAGTGTGGAGATTGAACTTTGCTTGGATTTTCTGCTTATCCACTGTTCCTTAGCTTTCTCTGGACATCAGCATGTCTGTCTGTTTCATTCTCTTGTTGTCTGTATGTGTATGCATGGTGCATGTGCATGTGCATGTGTGTGTACACGCATGTATGTGTTTATGTGTATACAGATGGATACATGTTCATATGTGTTTAGGTGTATATGTAGATATGCATTAGCTTGTGGCATGTGTGTGCCTGTGTATGTGGAAGCCAAAGATTCACTTCAAGCCTCAGGTCTCAAGCATTATATACCTTCAGTTTTGAGACAAAATCTTACCAAACAGAGTAAGTTAGCTGACCAGTGAGCACTGTTATTTAGCTCATCATAATAGAGATTATTAGTGCTTACCATTATGCCCTACAGCTATGCCGGGTTTCCTTTTCTCCACAAGGGCTCTGTGGATTTAACTCCCGTAGACCTCTGTCCAATGTTTCCACACTGTATAGACGACCCACTGAGTAACCTTCTTAGCTACCAAATTGGCTCTTGCAATAGTTCAGTGCTTATGTTGAAGTGACCTTTATCTTTCTTAATAATGTTTCAAAGTGTAAAAAAAAAATAGTGCTGCTTGCCATTTGGGTACACCAAAGGGGAGCCGTACTGTTAACCTTAGGTGAGAATATGAATGTTTATTGTAGACATGTAGGGAATGACATACAGATGGTCCACTACTAGCAGTTCCAGCCTTCACTGGAGGTTCTGGAATGTATCTCTTAGGAGATAAGGGAAAATAACTGTATTTGAGATGTAGGTAAAAGAACTACCTAGGGATGGTATTTGAAGATTAAATAATGTAGTGTGTAGACTTAGTACCAGCCTATTATTCTTATACTCTGATTTACCATTGTTGTATTATTCCATACACTTTCTAAGATCTGGGTACCATACTCTCTTTAATAGGGCCAGGGTGATGCTGCCAACTGCCAGGGCTCAAAGAAGTGACACTGATAATTTTCCTTCATAAATGCTCCCGAGTTTCCCTTCTCACCCAGTGAGAAGCATTGTCTATACTGCTTTATGGGACAGAAATGGAGAATTGTAAGACACGACATGAGAACTGCAAAGTCAAGGGCTTACCCTTAGAATATCATTTGAGAAAAGGCTCAGAAAGGTTAAGCACCTTCTTCATGCTTTCCAATCCCTAACCAGAGGCAGGATTCACACTAGGACAGTGAAGCTCAAGGCAGGAACTTTCTGTATTCTGTCGTAGGTCCCACTGTCAGGCTGTGTCTGACTTTTAGAGCTTATGTAACTAAGCTACTACCTACCCTACCCCTCCCATTTCCAAACAGAAGGGCATTCTCATTGAGAACTCCTGGATTTCTGCAGCCTCTGCCTTTCTTTCTTCTCTTCGGTAACCTGTCATTTCAGGCCTGAATCCTGCTTGTCCTGCGTGACAACTCCCACACTCACTGGTCTGCTCTTCTGGCCACCCATACCATGGTTATCAGGATGACCTTTTCTATGGTAACTAGTATATCAGCTCTCCCTGGTTCCAACTCTCCATGTAGGGCTTATACAATGGTGGAAACTTAGAAGATCAGGTTTCAGGTACAAGTGATCCTAGGATGAGATTTAAGTAGCAGATAGATAGGTGTCATGGTAGATGGCTGAATCAGGAAGATTGCAAGCTCTAACCAGCTTTGTTACATAGTGAGATCCTGTGACGATGATGGTGGTGGTGGTGGTGATAACGACAATGATAAGGATAGTTCTATTTGTGATGAAGATCTGTTGGCATTGCAGACTTACTGAAGGCACTAGAACACTATTCAGAGCTTGGCTAAGGGAGTCTAAGACTTTCAAGGCAGACATAACAGCATAATTCTAACTTTCCGATAAATGCCACCCATGGCTGTAAAAATCTTATGGTCCCTGTTGTGGTTTGAATGTAAAATATCCCTATTAGGCTCCAGTTGGTGGTTATATTTCAGAATGTTGTGGCACCTCACTGGAAGAAGTGGGTCACTAGGAGTGGGCCTTGAGATTTTGTAGCCTGGCTCCACTTCCTGTAAAGTCGATGTGCTTGCCACCTCATTTTTCTGCTCTCACACCTTCTCTACTGCGATGGACTTACAACCTCAAACGGTGAGCCAGAACAACTCCTTCTTCTATTAAATTGCGTTTCATTAGATATTCAGCTGCAGCAATTAGAAAAGGGATTATTAAGGTCTGTGATGTCTAATAGATCACTGAAGCACCATCCAGGGTACCCATGTTGAAATCTGCTTTAACTTCTTTTATATAGTGTTCTTTACTGGGCTCCAAAGGCCAGGATCCCATTGGTTCCCATTGGTTCCTGAGCATCTTGGGGAGAATAGGATCAAGAGGGCATTCAAAGCACTTTTGCTAGGTAGTATCATGGAGTTTGGAGGTATTTCAGAGATGACTTTGCCTTTTACATGAGAACTTGGGGGCATTTGCACTTTTGGGGGCTACTAGAAACCTTGCCTGGATTCAAGTGTTCTGAGTCTGTATTGAGGCTATTGTCATACAAATAGAGGAGTAGGCACAGAGGAAAGACTTTCCCCAGTTTCCACTTGATG
Source organism: Montemys delectorum (assembly GCA_019843815.1). Classification (NCBI taxonomy): domain Eukaryota; kingdom Metazoa; phylum Chordata; class Mammalia; order Rodentia; family Muridae; genus Montemys; species Montemys delectorum. The sequence goes on from JADRCD010158022.1 coordinate 23,226, forward strand.
CAACAGAGCATCTCTTCAGCCTAATATTCATTCTCTGCGTTCATCCCACATCCCCTAATGCTGGGATAAAAGAGCTTCCTGACAATGCACAGTGATGGGGACCACTTACAACCTCCTCTCCTATCTGCTTCTTATTCGGGCACCAAAGCATACACTCTTTAAAGCACAAAGATATTTTCAAATGTTCACTTCTCTCAGAATTGGAAAATTGTGAGTATAATTCTGAGGGAGAAAGAATGTTCTCTGTTGTGAGCATGATCTGGATCTCAGCTCTCTCTGTAGACCTGGAGTTGCCTGGTTACCTGACCATGCCCTGACTCCAACCTGGACCTCCTTTTCTCTAATTTCCAACTCCACATTGCATCTTCGTCCTTCTGTGGAGCATCCTTTTCTTGCTCTGGACTGGCTAGACTGCTGTGTCTTCCTCATGACTTCCTTCTCTAATTGCTCTGAGGTCATCTGCAACTCTTTAATAGCTTGAAAACTCCAAGATTCCTTATCTTCCTGTTAACTCTGAAGGCCCTAAGTCTTTCTTGTGCTCCTGTCCTCCTTTGTGTCCTGCCATGGACCTTCTGCCACCCTTTCCCTGTTAATTATATTGCCCGCCCCCCTGAATCTCTATGGAGCTTGCTTGGGTTGGGTCCCTGTCATTGTGGTCTCCTTTGAATCTCTGTCTGTTGCTCTTCCTGTTCTCTACAAAGATCTGGAGAGAGGGAGAGAGAGAGAGAAAGAGAGAGAGAGGGAGAGGGAGAGAGAGAGAGAGAGAGAGAGAGAGAGAGAGAGAGAGAGAGAGAGAGAGAGAGAGAGAGGCGGGGAGGGGAATATGGCAATTTTGATGTAGGATGAAGGAGATCTAGGTTCTAGTTCCATTTTCTTGGTATTCACATATTTATATACTCATCAGACTTTTGAATATTACTACATGTTATGCATTTAGTGGTCAATGGTAAGTAACAAGATGGACAAAGGACAATGTGGCACCGAATTGCTGATTTTATCTGGGGAGACAGGCATTGGAGCCAAGAGAGCAAGGCGATGTGGTTATGGAGTAACTGCAGCACGGATATGGCGATGCTCTGAAAGGAGTACCCTTTTCAGTCTGGGGTGCTTAAAGAAAAACACTAAGATGGGAAATTGCTTTGAGTTATCAAATTCAGCCAAGAGAAAAATGAAAAAAAAAAAAAAAAAAAAAAA